>JAQIVE010000123.1:0-53201 GCA_034698285.1 Sminthurinus bimaculatus
AAAATAAATTTTTATTGTACGGTTCAAATATTTATTGTAGAAAAGTATTTGTTTATTGTACGAATAAAATTTAAGCCATAATATAATCAAAGTCCTAGAAAAAAAACCAACGTTCGTAGTATTTTTTCTACGAATATTACGTATATTATATACACACATCTATAACCATGAATGACGACTAGGACTACGTTAGAAGATAGACGTGTACCATAATAATAATATTATAGAGTGATACATATACATATGTATCTATATACGAAGAAGGCCAATGGCCTTCCATGCTTTGGACTTTGACATCCTGTAATTTTGCAAAATTCTCTAAAAGAAATGGTTGTGACGGGGATTTTCTGAAAAATAGTTGATTAAATGATGACACTGAAAGTCGGTCTGCAATATATTATATCATTACACACACCTTTTTTGCCTTTTATCATGCTAATTCACAGTTAAGTAAACTATAAACAGGCAAAAAAGAATAGTATGTACGTACATACATATTAATGGGAACTTCCCCAAAAAAATACAGAAAGAAGTACAAGTTTTATGATGATGAATATATTTGAAATAAAATAAAATACCTGATTATTAACGACTTGGTAAATAAGTGCACGTATTATATATATATATATTATACTAAAAAATCTCGCTCTTAAAAATAAATAAGTCTCAAAAAATTAAAGCTTCACTTTGATATTTTTAACAAGTTTTATAAGCAATGAAGAAGAAGGAGAGACAACGACGAATTTTGATGTTGGTCGTAGGCTGATGTGTGTGTGTGTGTTGTAGTAGTATAGAGCCGTATATATTATACTTATAACAAATGTAGGTTTAATGAACGTATTTATTAAGCCGATGAAAAAACTAATATAAATATGACACTTTTTAACACAGAAACAAAAATATAATAATCACCCAAAACTCAATGGATATGAGAGGTAAAAATTTATGTCCAAGTTCAACTTTAAACACCTAAAAAATCAGTAGATTATTGTTGAGGTCCCCAGGTCAACAAGAATCTCTAAACTCAAAAGTAACTTTTTACTACAAATGGCTGACGATCCACGATGGGCGCTCTCGCATGTGAATTCAATGGAATCAAATGTACGAGGAACCCATTTGATTTCATTGAAATACATATGCGACGTCTGCGAGAGCGCCCACCTATGACAATTGAAGATTGCGCACGCAGACCTCGTACATACTTGTGCTATAATGTTTAATAATATGTAAGTAAGTATGTTGCTATAATATTCTCTACCTAGATAGACTTGCAGGAAATAAAATTGGGTTTATATTTAATGTTTAATTGATATGTAAGTACCAAGTTAGCAAGTAAGAATTTATTTTATTCAATGCAAATATTTTAGTCATTTTAGTAAAGATTTTTGCGATTATAATTTCCTAAACGGCTGCAGCTATATATATTGTTACGCAAGTCACATTTTAGTTTCTGTTTTAAAAATATTATAAAAACGTCTCAATTTTTCCCCGTGGACTCAAAAGTCGATATACACGTATGTATTTACGTGTACGTAAATGATTACTTTCAAGTGCATGCGTTTACACTGAAGTCATTTCTAATTCCAGGAAAACACGGGTCTGATATCATTTCCATGTAATGTTCAATGTTCATGTCCAGGAACACACGAGTCATTTCCATAAAGCATGATGTCCAGGAATCATCTTTTGTCATGAGAATGAAGGAGATTAGAGATTACTTGCAGAGGAAACACTCACATTTTTTGTTTGAACTTGTGTTTTTTATTCAATTAATTTTTACAAACACACACTTTTCAAATCAAGCTTCTTGCATTATAAGTACTTACTTATTAGCAAACAACACTTTATAAACTCAATTAATATACACCGCATCAATATAATAACGACATAGATGACTTATACCGGTAATAATAACAATAATAAGTCCCAGTGACATTTTTAATTTGTAATTGAAATAAACATGCAGGGTTTACTCGTTGTGGCTCCCTAAATCATTATATTACTCCCCGGTCAAAACCATTTTCTCTTCATTTTGGTGGTGAAGATAGAAAAAAGAACACAAGTTAGTTTCCCAGGAAGAAACAGGCTGTTTCCCCCAAAAAACCGGGTTTCTACACATTTTTCAACATCTATGCATCGTAAGACTTTATTTTGGTTCAAAAAAGATTTTGTAGAAATCGTGAGAAATCGATGGTTCTATGGAAATGTGAATTTCACATTTTGGAACTTCTTTTTTCACATCTAATGATGGGTTTGCTTGGCGACAAAACCGAGTTTGTTGTTGAAGGGGAAAACAATTTTCCATATGCGTCACGTTGGTTTACACCTTTGACCTTGTAATAATGTGTAACTAAAAAATGTCGCGTCTGGGGTTTAGAACTTATTATTACTGCTGCACCACTGTTTCATCTAGGATCAAAGCCTATTCAGTTCCTAAATGAAACTCAAATGTTCATAAACTAAAGTTAAATAAACAGCGAGGTAAGGTAATCGATCATGAAAAAAATAATGGTGAAAGGTGAAAGTTTCAGATCGTTTGGTCTTTTCGTTTTGGAGATACGAATTTTTTAATTAACATGTGAGTGTCGTATTTCACTGCATAGAGTTGCCCTTGTGTTTGTAAACAAAGAGCGAAACGCATCTCATTTTCTTTTGGTTATGTTTGTAATATTTCGACGCCACTCATATTGACATCCAGTTTACTATGAAACGCATTGACGAACTGGGCTGAAACTTTCAGGGTCGATTACTATTGTTATGAACAGTATTGTCCATGATTTGCAACTTGATCGGTGAACATGAGTTCTTATAATTTTAATTAGAACAGGCTTTGATCCTATATAGTACTTGTCGTTAGGTTTAGGTTATATTCTTGGAGGATACATTGAGTTCTGAACATAGGTAAATATATAGTAGGAATTTTACATGCTATTTATTCACACAAAAAAAACCTTAAAACGGTTAAGTACTTATTTAACTGTTATTATCATAGACTTAGACATCATAAAATCTCGTCTTCAGGAAAAGTATAATCTATTTATATATTGAATGTATTTAATTTTCACGCATCAACGTTTTGTCTAGAACCTTCACATATACATACATATCACATTTATCTCAAACTTACATGATGTGTGTATGACTCATAAAAGGAACGTAAAAGTAGTTAGTACATTATAGTATGTAAGTACTTAAATAAACCATATTATTATATTATCATGTATCTATATTATTACTTTTTACTTAAGTATGATGCACTTACTTAAATAGTATTTAGTCCGTTTACAAAATATACCATTGGGGTTACTTGAAACATCCCTTGCTTACATTTGCATGAGTATGCTTTTCTATTAATCTTGTTGACAGAGTAAAATTGAGTTAAAAGGGAATTAAAATCAAACCATAATTTGCATTTGCAAACCTTTCTACAATGAAAATAAAGTATAATATGTTTATAAAAATTGTTAATAACGAAATGACTAGGGGGTTAAGTTCGGAGTGTTTTGCATTTGAAAAACCAGTAGGTAAGTATAACACAGAGCACAGAGAAAAGCAAAATCTTTTTTCTACTTGAATAATATCTTGACATAGTAGCTATTAGAGTTACTAAAATTTCTAAGTCTTAGGTTTATTCAAGATTTTAGTATGAATGGTAAAGTTATAAAAGTTACAAGGTGAAAGGTAAAAGACAAACAAACAAGGAATGTCATGGTTTGAACATCTAAACTTGTTATCTTTACTCTGTATTTACTGAGTTTTGGAGCCTATATGCAGAAAAAAGGAGTAAAAATTTTCAGGAATCGTTAACAGCATTACACTATATTATGTACTAGTTCCTAATGTGGACAATAAACCCTGATCCTGGTACGATTTTCCTTTTCTTTGAACACGACTTGTGAGGTGTACTACACGTTGAAGTACTTTCTCTCAATACATTGGTGTGGCCTTGGCCACCTACGGCTGCTAAATTTTAAAAAACTTTCAGGACATGTTTTGACATTCTTTAAAGCTTTTTGGAGAGGAATTTAACTGAAGGTCTTGTGACTTATCATTACAGTAAATACATGTTCATGATGTAATAGTACATGTACACAAAATAATCACTACACATGATAAATTATCGGAGAAAGCCCCGAACTCGACATGTCAAGTTTTTTTTACCACAGAATAGTATGACTCGCATACCGGTACTCACTCTAACTGGGTTTAATTTCGAAAAATAAATGTCGCGCTTAAGTAACATCAAAAATTTTGTTTTTCCTGCTATTCATTATGCATAAAACTGAGAACCAAGGGGTTTTATAGTAAACATATTATTAGTATAGGTACTTAATTGATAATAAATAACTATAGAACAGTGACAAGTACTAAATGTTATATATAATAATTATACCCATATACATATATTTTTATCATTCAGCAAGCACATGTATGTATAATCCTATGCAGTATTGAATTCGTATATTTTTTAAACACATTAGTAATTAAACACGGAAGTGTAAATTTTTATACACAGCAAAGTACAATTCGATAAACGCACTCGTCTCTTATCGCAAGTAAAATAGGTTCATCAGCGTTATCATGTGCAGATAATACTTATGTGTGTGTAGAACAACATACGAAATACGAATATTTGAACACGTCCCTTGTATCATTATCATTACAGTGTCGTTTTTTGCCTGGAATTCATATGACACATGATGTATACATGTTAAATGTACACGCTACATTTCACATGCACGCCTGTTGTCACTTTGTTTTGCAAATTTTAAGTAACTATAATGTTAAACGTTATTCAAAAAGAGCAAAAAAGAAAAGGTCCAGGGATATATGAAATACATACCAACAAACGTATATGTACAACCAAGTTGAATAGCTGTCCACAATCCTACATTAGTATTCGTCAGAAAGAAACGTAACTGAAATGAACATTAATGCACAAAGTTTTTTACTTACGGTGAGCTAATAATGACATACGCATCATTGAATATAAGTATCTATGCATACATATTATAATCTGTATTACCTACATATACTTACACATGACTCGTGCTCTTTACAATTTATTACATGCATACAAATATCCATGTTAAGTCCAATGTATATATAATACGTATAAGGTGACCAAGATTATTTATGGTTTATTCTTTTATCACACGCCCGTGCACGGGGACACGCGGTTTGAAGTCTTATGATAATTTCACACTTTCAAACTTTATATCGTCACTGCTACAAGCCTTTTCTTTTTTCACTCATTGTCAATGTGTCCCCTCTTTGAAAAACAATAAATGCATAAATATCATCTTGCTCACCTTTGATATTGATACATCAATCACCTTTCTCAAATACTTGCATATTTTATAGACGCTTTAGAGTATGCACCATGTACATTGTACATCATATACTCTGAGATGCTCTTACCCCTGTATGGTAATTATTATTCAATATTATTATTTGTTAAAAAGTATCTGTATTTATCTACCCACGTAATTTATAAATAGGTAAACATACATTGTATGTAAATGCATTTTGCATTAATTGTATCATACACACTTTACAAATGTTTGCCTTGCATTTCATATATTTCATCAATCTGTAAATGGGCTTAGCAGTTTTGATTCCACAAAGGTATTGTGTAAACCTGCACTTTATAGTTTTTTTTTACTTTGTGAATTTCATGATGTGTAGTATAACTTGCACAGTAGTACTGTGACAGCACACAGTGTACTAATGTATTAACGTTTAATGCTAAAAAAACTCGAGTTTTTTTTCCTATTGAAACTTTTGTCTTGCGTTCCGGCCGTCAAAGATACATCGGTTTATGTTGTTCGTAATATTTATGTGTGTACGTACATAGATATTGAATATATTCGTAATTTCATTTATTTAATGATTAAGCGTAGTTTAAAGTGACGGTAGAATGTCTGGAATTATATAAGTACAAAGGTCTGCCTCCGAATTCACAAAAACAATTTTAGACACTGTATTTTCGTCCAGCCCTATAAGAAAAGAATGATTTGGAACGTTAAAAACTTGCGTACCTGCATATATTCATCACAATGAGTATCTGACCGAGATAAGTTCTCATGGTCTCAAATTGAGCTTTTTGGTACGCATAAAAACAAGCAACCTCCTTTTCAAGTCTACCAGTAGCTGAAAACGTTTAGCTGTACTAGAAATGGGTATTTATGGTAACGGTAACCATGAGATCGTATCAGAAAGATTATGTGTGCAAGATCGTTAGCAGCTATTGGCTTATTAGCAAAATCACTTCCCACAATAATATATAAGTACACAAATTTTAATGCCGTAAACCTATTATTTGCTTGAAAACACTCTCTTGAATCATACGATGCCTATAATTTGAAATAGTAGATTTTTTAAATCAAAAAGAATTTGGGTACTTACATCCCTTGATGACTGTCCAGCACGACTAAAAAAGAAAAATAACAGTAACGATGGAATTACATAGTAAGCATGTGTATTAAAGTGTACATTAGAGGGGCCGAACCTTTTATATGCATGCAAAAAGTTCAGTTTCCATTTTCCATGAAATCTGGCGTACGTTGGTTCCATTAGAAAACATCTTCCTGAAATCCCAAACTGATGAAAAAAGCTGCTAAAGCTTTGAGGGCTATAACGGAGAAAGTTTCTATACTTTACGACCATAAATAAATAAACTTCCTTCTGACTTCTGACTACTTTCACTTCTTTCTCCATGGTAATGCATGGAGAAAGTAGGGACAGTTTGTAGCATAACATACTTCTATGGCCCAGTAACAAAATGTTTTTAAAAGCTTGTATTGATAACATTGAAACAATTGGTGATTGCAACCATTTTTTGCCACTGAACATCAACTTCATACTATATTTGCCGTTTGGTATTTATGGGGGAACCGCATAGAAAGAGGAAGGAGTCAAAGGAAAAAATTTAGCACAGAACAGATATTTAGAACAAAGAACTTCTTTGTGTCTTAAGTTCAGAATCTGAACCACCATTGTTAAACTTTCATTGACTTTCACCACCATTTTTTGAAAACGTTCCTCGACATACCATATAATATAATTGTCTAGAGGTAAAGAAGCTGAACTTTTTGCAGATTGGGAAGATTCCTTAATGCTGGTGAGTCTATTATTTCAAGCATAATGTTTACGACCTCCTGTTTTAATAATAATCACAGTACATATTTATAACTCAAGCTTACCTGAAATATCGACGGGGCTTGATACACAATACAGACACCCAATCTCTCAGGGTAATGCCTGTATAAGAAATGTAACAGACGATGAATGTTTATAGATGTAATCACAAAAAATAGGCATTTTATATTATTTACTAATAGCTTTTTGTGTAGTTTCTTATCTTATCTACTCTTAAACACATAATAATATATGCTTGACACAAAGCGGAAGTAAATAAATAATGGCTGTATTTTTTAGTGTATACTTTGTATACTGTTTGTACTTAAATAAAGAGAATATATAATATTATATCATATATACCTCGAAAGCAACCATATTAAATTCTTGACAAGGGAATGGTCCCATGAATTCAATCCAAAATCTGTCAAAAACAAAGTCGGATAAAACATGAAAGAGGTTCGTTTTTATTCTACTCCCTACAAAATTTACCGGCAGTTGGCTTTGGGTTACATATCTCTTACCTGTCAAGTCAAATATAATGCAGAGATTGTCGACAACTTCCTCGAACGTTTTCTTACAAGCTGTTTCCTGTATACAATAAAATAAAGATTTTGATATTTAGCTAATGTACTACATAATATTATTTGATTATTTGAATACATAATCTGATCTGAAAATAGAAAATCTAATAGAGAATACAAAACTCATAAATCTTTTAAAATATATATTATGAATAGGGTAAAATGTACAAACATTATAATATATTAAGCAAGTATAAAGGCTTTTAAAAAATACTTACAAGGCAATAGACAATAAACTTTGTCAACTCATCTGCAAAAATGACATAATGTAACGGACTTTAGAATAAACTTTCTTTTAAAGATAGTATACTTCAGAGCTATTTACTATTTACTTTGGCGGGTGCGTAATAAAAAGTCCCGTATTTTTTGACGTCCGTGGAAGCAAACATTAAGCTCTAGAGTACTCGTAGTAAATTGGGTGGAAACTGTTTCAGATTTTCCGTTCTTTTATACCCTGGTGTCTCAGGAGACACATGATACATTATTTTCTGGAGAAAGTTTAAAAATTCATTTCTTTATGGATGTATTCTTAAGAATATTCCGTCTTACCAATATCTCTCTCGTTGACGTTATGAAACTTGGCAGGAATGTAAATTACCGGGCGGCCTGAAAAGTAAATAAAAGTAAATATACAAATAAAATGCAGTGTTTGTTTTACTTTTTTAAATGTATTGTAAGATTGTAAGTCGTCTATATGGAGAAAGCGGAGAAAGTAAGAAAAAATGAGTGTTTACCCTGCATGTCTCGATGCTTCAAAACCATGGCCTTTTTAGAATCCAATTGATTGCGAATAATTTCGTTTTCTTCGGTCAAGTCACTAACACCATATTCCTTCCGCCATTTGTTGGTCTTTAAAATGTGTTGGAATGCCAAATCAACAGTTTTGAATGCTCGGAGGTATCTCCTGATTGCAAAGTCATTGACAAATTGGTCAGGGTCTGCATCAAATATCAGTTGTAGACGTTTCTTTAGCTCCTCAAAATCTGCTTCCGAAACAGTACGGGAATTGTCAGCCATTCTATTTGTTTATGTGTCGAAATACAAGCTGTTAAATTACACAATAGTAAAAAATTCAATCACTATCTATGCATACACAAACAAAAGATTCATTCGCCAGACATATCGACTTGACAAGCTAAACTTTTATTTATCATTACCACTCTGCTGATAGACGATGGATTTATAATGGAACAAAAGGAATATCCTCTATATTTTTTCTTTTGCTTTTCAGTGAATGTTCCAAAGTCTCATTACTGCTTTATCCAGTTAAAATTAAAAGAAGTAAAAACAAACAATAAAATTCAAATTAATACCATTAAATTAAAAAAAAATAAATAAAACATTATAGCTGTCAACTTTTGACTTTCATCTCTGTTGTAAAAGGAATTTTCTTGTCCACACGTAGACTATAAGGATAATAACATGTGCGAAAGTTCCATGTGTCATGAAATTCCTCTTTGAAGGTTTTGTGGAATGTTGAATTTCAATATTATTTTACAAAATAAACTTGATTAAATCAAAGTAAAGGCTTTGAGCACGTCAGGAATTTAATGCAATGGAAACTCGTTTCACAAATGATTATATTACTATGTAATAGAATTCCAATCCAATACAATAAATGAAATGAATGTTGATGAAAAATTGCCATAAAATAATAAAAAAGACGTTTGCTATAATATAGATACTAGATACTTTTGACAAGAGAAAGGCAAAAGGCAAACTTTGCAAAACATTTTAAATATACAATAAAAGGGGATAAATAGAACCTTATATGTATGAAGATGTCCAGTTCGAGTTATAATCTTATTTACACAATTAATTAAACGCTTTCCGTTGACAGTAGTAGTATAATATGTGTGCTTAGTACTGAATTGAAATCACAGACACAAAGTGCTTTCACCCAAGAATTGAATTCAGTCTGGTGGTTTATTATCATGTACATACATACATAATATACGTAAGTACTAATACTTACCTTGCGATATACACGATAGGGAGGTCTAACTCACCCTACATTCAAAAACGTAAGATTGATCCCCAAAAAGTTTCCTTCATATTACATAATATTTAAGTACTTATACAATTAGTTAAGATCCTCTTGAAAGACTGTTCACAACAAACTTTCTACGGTGGACCTCTGAACTTTGACCTCTTTGAACCACCTCTGAAATACTTGCACTATATGGCAGGCTGCAATAAAAAACGAATTAGGTCTGTATATTAGTATATGGCATTTCCATAGCAACGATTTGTTATTAATTGCAGCCTGCCATATAGTTTTTTGCAACATTTTTGCACGTTCTAAGGGTTGAACGATCCTAATACGTAATACGTACTTACACACATTTCACATTTTGTAAAAAGTAAAAAGTCCTTCGGTGAAAATCGTCACTGCCACAATTCTGCAGAAATAACATCAACTATACTAAAGTTTAAAGTATCTACATGAAGCATCATTTGCACTTTTACATTTGTGCTGTGTACATAAGCCATAAGTATATATCCGTGTGTATTCATACTTCCAAGTTCCAAGTGTAAAAGTAAATGCTAGACAAGTTTGTAGTATTTTTTATTTTTTATTACTCCTGCTCCTAATCTAATCTAATTAATAACATTTTTATGTCATAGTGTGGAAAAAAAACTATTGATTTAAAAGACTTTTGTTACAAGATACAAACTACAAATAAGATTTAGTCATTGCATGACACACCAACACAAAAAAACAAAACACGGTTTAGGTCGTTAATCGTTAATACTTAAGTAAATACTTGGGTACATAGGAAAGGTCATCTATAGTCTATATAGTTACTTCTACATTTGTAATTGTCAGTTTAACATTTTATAGCGGTGCCAATGTGAGTATCTGTAGTTTTTTCTGAACTCTGAACAATCACTACGATTACTTTATTTACTCTTAAATTAAATAATTCAATAGTCATTCTCAGTTGTCAGCTAACAACGAATACCAAGAAGACTTTTCCAAAATAAGTTTGTTAAAGTATGTATATATACATATTTAAAATTTAAATGTCATTTGGGAAAATTTTAAGATATTATTTGAAGATTTGAAGCCAGTGTACATTTTAATGAATTTGTATTTGATTTATCTATCGTTACACAGAATAATACATAAAAGTTTAACATCAATATAAAGGAAAAAGATATGCCGCTCCCCGACAACTTTGTTGAAACTTTGAAGGGAGGAAGTACAGAAGAGTGTGTGACTATTTTGACAGATTTCAATTCCAAGGTAAAGCAAAAAGATGTTTGACTTTCGATATTACAAAAATACATCATGCAATATGAAATGAATCAGTATATAGTTGATCATTTTAATACTTTAGCAAAGAAACTACAGTTGACTTTTGACACTACGCATATTATAATATGTGTATAGTCTTTATCAATAGATATCTTAAACGTATGATGCTTTATTTCTTTAATTCCTATGTATTCCATGCAGAATGAAAGTACCAAAGATTTTCAAGATGTTAAACTTGAAACCAAAACCAAATTATGGGATGCAATTACTTGCAGACTCGAAAGCCCCACAACACCTCCAGAGTTACTTCGTTTGTCTTTGGGAGCACTGCGCATATTAAGGTAAAATCCATTTCTTGTCAACATGTTTTGAATGAAACCATGTATATGGGTACTATTTTTCGATCTTTTTTCATCTCTAATGATAACCTGAAATGGTATATTCTTTTGTTTCAAAAAACTGCAGTCGTGAAAAGTCCACTCTTGAATTTGTCGTTGGAGATCGGTTGATCATTATCCTACTCAAGATAGCGGGTCTTAAAGAAACTACAGACTATCAAAACTGTGGTCATGCAGGTATGAACAATACAACTTGGGTACAGTTTGTATTATTTGAATGCATGTGAAATGCACATTGTGTATGAACAATATTAATTTTATATAATATATAGTAAGCCACTGTCATAAACTGTCAATTCGCAATTTGTGTCATGTCATGTCTATTTGTTTATATTTTGATGCAGAAATTTTGGAGAGCCTGAAAGTCATTTTTAACATGATCTTTCAGAGTTCAATCCTTCGAACGATGTTAATTGAAAATGGACTTCTTCGAGGTCTCACAGAGGCGGTTAGGGAATTTCGTAAGTTTCATTTTGCTTCTTTAAACTTGAAAATTTTAAAAATCTGGCATTTACTAAATGGAAACCTTTTAGCCCATTTTTGATGTTATCTAAAATGTAGTGATGATTATGTGATTTCTTTTATAATTTTTGCAGGGAATAATGGGTTAGCTCCAGGAGTCAAATATTTTACTATGAGAGTCCTGTTTATGATCACAGCTTTGAGTCAGCACACAGGGTTAGCAAGACTTATACTTACATGTGTATTGTTGTTTCTCTTTTAAAATATAGTACATGGCGGTGTACGTAAACCCAGTATATTTTGTAGTTATTTTAATATAATTTAAGCCATGATTCTATGTTTCTTATTGTTATTTATATTGTTTGTAACTTTTGCAGTCCCCAAGTGAGACACGAACTGAAAGGTCATGTGTACATTATTGATTTTCTCGAGGAACAATTAAAAGAGTCTGAGGCATATGATGACGTTTCCGTGGACTTGGTTTGTGAATCACTCAAAGCTCTCTACAATATCATACATGATATTGTACCAAATAAGAATTATATACAGGCTGGAGTTATTGACGAAGAGGATTTGAAGTACCTTGCGAAAATCACACAGCTTGTTCGAAAATTCCTCCTTCATTCTGTTGTATCTGAGGAGAAGAAGCTAGAGCTTAATAGGTATGGATGATAATTCATTTTTAATGAGACTGTTAAACCTGTTGCTTATGCTATTTCTTTTATATACATGTTTAAAATGACATCCTACATTTGTTTTTACCTACTTTCGTTGTGTTTTTTCAGCCATTCCGTTGATTTGTTGGCTGCGGTATCATGTGAATGCTTTCCAGAATTAATTCCGAAAGGTACCGAATCGCAACATCAATTAGAAGATCATGATATGTCAGCCATTGAAGTGATTGCAGAGTTTCTGAATCACCGGTTGGATAATCTTGAGGTGCATTTTCATAATTTATGTCATGGATCATAGATAGATAATGTGGGATAGTTAAACATACCAAAGTACACAAAATATGTCACGCATAATCGCCAACGTATGAGTACAATCTATTTTTTTTATAGGCAAATCGTTCAACGACGCAGAGCTTGTCTCCAGTTCTTTGTGTATTACTTCGTATGGTTGGTAGTAATCGTTTAATTCGCAAATATCTCAAGAAAAAGTTACTACCGCCTCTTAAAAAGTCAGATCTTATTGACCGACCGGAAGTTGGCAGTACATTACGAAACAAGTTATGCGCCCTTTTAACCTCTGGTGGGAATATTACAGAAGTTGTGGCTAGTCTGCTGTTCATAATTTGCAAAGAAAATGGTACAATACCCCGTTTTTTTATATTTACACTAACATATTATGCTTCAAGAAAGTTTTACAGTGAATGAAAAGGATGTTAGTTTCTAATTCTGTTTCGTACTATAGACTATAGAGAGTAAATGTAGAGTAAATTACTCAACGATTAAAAATAAAAAATAATGTTGTTTGTTTTTTCAAAACAGTCAAGAGGATGGTAAAATACACAGGATACGGTAATGCGGCAGGTTTACTAGCAAACAGGGGTCTTCTTCTTGGAGGCCAAGGAAATAGTCAAGAATATAGTTCAGATTCTGATGAATCGGATACGGAAGAATATAGAGAAGTTCGACACCTGTAAGAAAACATTTCAATTCAATAGATTCGAAAGATAAAAAAGATAATATATTATCATAATCTACGAACAATCTGTAATCTGTATGTAACGTTCAAAACAATGGTGATTAATAATTTATTTTACTTGAAAATTACAAGATAAAAAGGATTTACATTGAAAAAATGTTTCTTTTGTATAGCATTAATGACGTAGAGGGCTGGCTACAACCAGAAAGACCACCACCGTGCGAGGGGATGACGGATGAACAAAAAGAATATGAAGCCGTTAAACTGGTTCAAGCCATTGATAAACTTAATAGGAGTAATATCATTCAACCTTGCAGAGTATCGGCAGACGGGAGACCAGAACCAATTCAACATGTTTTACAACTCCAAGAATGTCTGCAGAATGCATCTCTGTCGAATCACAATAATTCTGATTCAGATGAAGACTAGAAAGCAACCATGCTATTTAACGTTTAACCAAAGACCTAAGAATATATCTATTTACTATTAATACTTCTTACTATACATACAAAATCAATGGTACACGAAAGTTATTATGCAAAAAGATGATATTTAATGTGTGCCAAACGTATTTTTTGATGATAAAACTGTTATACAACCTTATATATTCTAGACATGCATGTGTATGTTTTTAGATGTGTTCGGCATAACATCTTTCTATAATAGTTTTTTTTAAATGGAAAAACTGTTCAAACTCTGAAAGTCAAACTTTTCTTGTATTTATGTCGTTTGTTTCCAATGCTGGTAGTTTTTAATGTTACAATTGATTAGTAATTTATGCATTGTGTATGTACTTACTTGTTTTGATGTTTATACATGATGTTTCAATGTATGTGTAATATTATGTGCGTTGTACTATATACTTACGTAATCTGGATTACGATCAATTTACAAAATACGTAAGTAGAATATTATGTACTTGCAGGTTTTATGTTTCCATGAATTTCGTTTTCTTTTTAAAAGTTGTAGAGTTAACTTTTAGTTTGTGCAATGCGATCTCATAACTTGTTTTAATTTACACTACCTTTACAATAGGCATTATGATAGTTGATAGTGAAATTATTTTTAATGTTTACATGCATGAAAACCATGATTAAATTAATTAGTCTGTTTTAGAGCAGTTATTCTTCAACGCTGTGAAATGTGAAATATTGAAGAAATAAATATTGAAGTGGCGAATTACAATTTCGCCACTTCAATTACAATGAATAAAAGCTTGCGACTTCTTTTTGTATTTTTAACCCCTTAAAGAATTCGCTCCGAATCTATTAAGTATTTAATCGCAAATGAATATTATACATACATTTATTTTAAAACGCAATGACACACGTCTAAGGCATTCATAACTTGCATAAATACATTAAAATAGCTTTTAATACACTTGTATCACTTGCGTAGAGAATCTTTACTGCAACTTCAAGCAATAAAATTATTCCAGACTTCAGAGTGACCCAAATAAACTATCATAGTTGTTTGCCTTTTTCAGTTAACTAATACTTGAATGCATTTTTAGTCAAAAAAATAGCCATCTATTTAGATAACCTTTCGTTCTTGGGTGTATTTAATATGAATTTTGTTTATTAACAGCTGTATTCTGCTCTGATACACGTGTGTAGTTTCAGTGAATCTGTAAACAAGGAATATATTAAATACTAATAAAAGATTAACGGATAAAGCTGATTTCTTTGACATTGGTTGAGAACCGCATGAATTTCAGAAATGCATTGCCAGCTTTGTGACTGTCCAGTTGGATAAATAATAGAAATTTACGTGTTTATACATATATAGAGTACATCATACATAGTCCAGGATATTTAAATCCAGGTTATTGCATTCACCGACTAGACCATCTATAGTCTATAGGTGCAAAACACTGTTCTCTGTTCTCTATTCTCCGTTCACCATTCATTATCTCACCTTACAACCACTTTACAACCTGTCAGCCACACTATCTTTTTACTCTATCGCCGTACACAACAGTTTTTACATGAAATAGTAACATGTGTACAGGGAAACTGAATACGTAACAACAGAAATTCAGTTATTGAACAACTTGCACAAGTATATAGATGCTTTCTAACACAAGCAAATAAATATAATTACAACTGGTTTTAGATGGGATTGCGATATCATATTATTTTTGGGTGTATTTTTATTACAATTTTTTGTAATTATTATCATTAGATGACACTTGTTTTAAACCGCTTCATACACTTTATTAATATTTAAATATTTCAAGTTCTATGTCCTTATAATATTATTAGATGAGAAAATTATAGTAAAATTAATTTTGATTCAAAACTTTTGCCGACGCGACTTACACTGAATTTATTTAAATAATACATACATTATTTTCTGTTTTATGCGATATACCCATCTTAGTTTAATTTTCACGTTCAATTGGGACAGTTGGGGGCTTAGGTGGGGCAGGGAATTCTCCTAATTCTTCACCATAATAAGCAAAGTTTCTGTGGTCGTGTAATTCCCAGTGTATACGATTTTCAATGGGCATAAGACTAACTCCCAAATCCTCTAAGGTTGGGTTATCGGTTAATTCATCTGTTGTATGATCCTAAAAACAAATGAACAAAGTATTAAATTTAGTTTGTAAACTCGCTATAATAAAAAAATACACACTCTGCAATCTGCATTCATATATCATGTTATTATTATATATAAACGTATTATGTACACTGATGACTATAGCAATTGTGTTTATTATAACTTACTCTTTCCAATTTATCCCATCCAAGGAAAGCAACAGGCCAGCTAGGGCATAATTTCTCGGTAGCTGTCACCCTCAATCTGAATTCGAAATCATACTTCATATCTCGCCTATGATAACCTTCAGTTTCCGTACGTCGTAAAACAGCAAAGATATAGTCAACTAGATCCGCAAGAATATAACGGTTTGGCCTGCCAATTTCAAAAGTAATCATCCATGAATAATAATAATAAGCACCAAGGACCAATATATTACGTACAATTCGTTTAGTTTTCAGTCGACCTTCTTAAAAAAACTAACATGAAACACTCTTATTTTATTGATAATAGAAATCATGGGGTTACCATGATTTCAGATGCATTTGATTTACGGTAATAATTTCTTACCCAAGACAATCGTATGTTTTCCCCATCGTCTCGTGATCCTTTAATGCATTAATAATTCCAGTAGCAACGTCACTTGAATAGACGGGCTGTTTAATAGTACTATATCCTCCATCCCAGAGAGCATAGCTGCTAATACTCCGTCTCCAACGGTGAGCATAGTACTGAAGGAATTTATCTCTTTGTCCCCACATGTCGGCGGGTCTAAAAATCGTAACATCTGGAAACTCCTCTTTAACTGCTTGCTCACCCCGCCATTTTGAAGCCAAAAATTTTGAGCCGTCGGGCAGAATTATACCCTATATATTTTAATCAACAAGAGAAAACATTAGAGAAATAATTTTATGGAATATTTAACATGCACAATATTCATAGTCATTTTGACTTTTTAGTCTCGATTTACTGACAAATGACAAAGAATAAGATTTGATTTTTAAAAGCGCGATGTACATAATATATACAAACATAACATAATATTTATTATAATACCTTTGGATGTTCAGCAGAATTCAAACTAGAAACATGTATAAGACGTTTTACTCCAGATTCCCTGGCGATTCTTGCTATTGTACGAGCACCAATGTTATGTACATCGTCGAATTTAAAATTTTTAGTTTCCCAGTCTCGCCCGGTAAGATTAATGACAACATTTGAATAACGCATAGCCTACAGTAAAACAAAATGGATATTTTACAAACCATTACAGACATACACACATACTAAAAAGTACTTTATATAATCAAAGAAATTGTACATATACATACAATGATTTGTGATATTATACATAAATAGTAGGTACCTTTCTAATGGATTCTTCGTCTCTAAGATCATATGGCAGAAATAAAACTTGTCCCAAATCACCAACAAGTTTTAAAGGAAGGATGTCATAATTGTCTCCTCTGTATGGAATTATGATCTGCAAAAACAAATCCAGAATGTGGACCATTTTTTAGAGTGTTGAAATGCATGTTTTTCATAATATTATTGACAAACATACTATAATATCTGTAATCTGAACAACATAATAATATTATAGTACCTGAGTTCCATTCTTTCCTAATCGATTACACACAATACCCCCCAGCATTCCCGTGGCTCCAAAAACAGTGGCAACTATACCGTTAAATGACGATCTTCCACCTATGTATAATTAAATCATCTGCTGTTAATTGTTAATCCACACACAAATTCAAAATATGACACAGAATACACCTATATGTTATATGTTATAATATAATATTATGTATGTTTTCGTCAAATTGTCTTGTTACACTTTCTATGAAAGACTAAGTTTTACCTGTGCCACGTCTCAAGTGAGACAGTTTTGGGTCAAACAATGGATTTTTACTGGACTCTGCAGTTGTCCATCTAGGACTATCCGTAGAGAATTTTGCAGCAACAATAAGTGGGCGACTGATGACTCCATGACTTTCTACAATAAAATAATCATTGTTTGTGAAATACTGATTAGTGTATCACTGGATCACTGGATAACATCATCAAATTAACATTAGCATGAGAAAAGAAATTTCAACGACATCAAAGATCAAAGCGCTTATCAATTTAACGTCCCCTATATTATAGTCTCTATAAGTAGTAGACAAAATAATGCGTGATTATTTTAAAGCTTAAATGGCTTTTTAAATTTTAAACATTATGTGTGAAGTAGGAGCAACCCAAAAGCCAAAAGAAATGAATGAAATGTCCGGGATGGACTTTTATTTAAACACAAATATATATGATTAAGGCAAAACCTTTCAATAATATATGATAATTAAGTTAATGTACTGAATATATTATAATGTTACTTACTTGTTGATTTCAACAAAATACCATTTAATAGTACAGCAGCCATTATTTTTCGGTAATTGTAATTAGTTATCTACCATACCAGATTAAAAAGTTTTTACTAAAGAGTAAAAACAAAATTTTTAGATTTTGCCTTTTTTTGAATTCTTCAATGGCCCAAAAATTCTATGACTTTTATGATGTCTTTCACATTTGAAAATTTTTTTAACATTTTTGTATATTAAAAGTAAATCAGTTTAAAGCTAGGGACAATTAAGTAATTATATCAAAATTGTACTATTTACACACGCAATTTAAGTGTAATATGTATGTTTTTATTGCTACTAAAATAAGTTGTGCTCTCGGTATTTTTTAAAATCAATTTAAGCTTATAGTAGGAACAAAAAGTATACATAATATTTTCTCATGTGCTATAGACATTCATTCATTCTTTGAATTTTAGGAAATATTTTTTTGTGGTTTTTTTACTTTTGACAAAAAGTAAACAGGGGTACAATATTTTTTCTAAAAATGTGAAATATGTTGTGGACTTTATAGTTTCATCAATTATGTTATTATGTATAATATAGTATTTGCTATACATAATATATAAATCTATATGAAATCAAAGTCAGATTCAGGATGTATTACTTTTTATTTCGTATGGACATGCTTCCGTGAAAAGAAAAGTGATTATTTTGCAATCATTAAGTAATTGCAGCCGTGCAGTCGTCAATTCTCATGCATAGCCTTTTTCTCCTTACTCATTGCAAATTGCACGCAATTGTATTATTCGTACTACCACAGAATAATAGACACCCTATATTCCCAACTTCAATACAATATTATTATTATGAGTGATGTTAATAAGGGCAGCAGACCAATATCCACGACTGCAACTGAGAAACAATTCTTGGAAGATTTGGAACTAGCAAAACGATTAAGGTAATAAATACACAATGCTTTTTCAATGTTATTATACACACAAAATATTATTATAGTTTTGACGTATGTATGATACTTAATTGATGATATTATACGGTGATTAAATAGGGTAAGTAAAGTAATCATTTGTTTAATGTTTTATTTTATATCCTACATTGTTACAGCCTGGATGATTTTGAGAGAGAGAAAAGACGATGGTCCAAACCCAAACCTTTTTTCGGTTTTTCTAAAAGAACGCCACAACCATTAGATACGAATAGCCAAGGCAGGACTTCAGGTATGTATGTATAATGTGTACATACTACACATTTATCTATTGTATTTTAGTAATGTCGTATAAAAGTGTATATGAAGGAAATTGATGTTTGTATGGGTCAAGTATTGTAATTTTATAAGTTGTAAGTTGATGTATCTACATTCTACATTATATGTTTTTATTGTTTATGCACAGTAGACGATAGTCAAGCTCGAGAATTTAGCATTACGCCAAGACCAAGGCCATTTTCAAGGGCAGTATCAACATCCTCAAGTGGTGCAGGTTTTCACCTTTCCTCAAGTGTATCCACAGGAAAAATTATACAGTCTCCTGTTTCCATTAACCCTCCACCTGAAACTAGTTTACTACGAAGAAATAGAAGTTTGCCATATAGGTATCGTCGCTCCAGTATTAATACTACTAATAGTAACAATAATAGTAATACGGATAAGTCAACTCAGGAGGGTGAAATTGCTTCTTCTTCGTCAACTTCCACTGACACTTCAAATGTCTCGTTTACAAATTGGCGTAGTGATTCTTCAGCATCTACTTCATCCATCGTAGTATCAACAACAACAACAACAACAGCAGAAACAACAAGAGAAGGCGGAACAACAAAAATGGATTCTTCACAAAACAATGACGATCTCATTTTATTCGCTAGTCCTAAAGTAACTCCAAAGTTGGGTTTTAAAAATTCAATGTTCTGTGATATTACTTCAAATATTCCTTCTAATAATGCCACGTTTCCAACGTCGCCCTCATCGGCGACGTCTTCTTCTTCTACGTTTACAAATGGCTCTAGTATGTTACTATCGCCTTCAACCATTGGACCTACTACTACAATTAATAATAACCATAATAATAGTAGTGGTGTTGGTGGAAACATTTCACCACAAACTAGCATTCCGCCCGGAGCTTTTAGTAACTTTGCGTCCACAACAAGTTTTACACCGCGTTATTATATTCATCCAAGCGTATCGTGGGATCAAAATAAATTACAACAATTACAAAAGTACACAAATATTCCTAAAATGCTTATGAATCCGTCTTCACATTCAACTACTTCATCAGCTACTATTGCAACTAGCTCTGGTTTCATTTCCCCATCATCATCGTCATCATTATCCGCAATATCACCAAGTAGTAGCTCAACCTTCTTAAACAATCCCAGTTCAAATCCTCCTCAAATATTACCGAGTACCTCAATTTCTAATTCAGCCAGATCATATTCACAATTATCTGAGGAATTAAAATCCATGACATGGAAAGATGATCTGATTGACTTGGGACAATCAGATGGAAATATACTCGAATACTTTGATCCTTTAGTTATAAGAGAAAAACAAGAAACTGCGAACAAACCATTCCAGACTTCTGTTACCGCCAATGATAGTAATAGTAGTAGTAGTAGTTGTACAGTTTCAAATCAGGATGATTCTAAACTAGAAGGAGAGAAAAAATCCAGTTCACAATCCGAGCAACAACACTTGCCCTCTACAAGTTCAAGTTTTCGAGAGTCATCTGCTTCAAGTTCATCAAAAATGTCTAGAACAAATTTACCTTCGACTTCAAGTGCTCTTAGTTCATCTTCTACTTGTCATTTAGGACCACCGTCGCTGTCTTTATACCCAAATTTATTGGATTTTCAAACTGAAAGTTTGGCATACGATTCTCTAGATCTTGGAGATAGTTGTAACGACAAGGACAATGCTTCAAGTTTATATGACATTTACAATCCATTAGAATATTTGTATACCGTTTCCTGTTCATCCCCTTCGTCTACTTCAGTGACTTATGAGGGTGCTTTATCACAACAGTTGAAAACTCCGGGCGTACCGCGTCCCATTGGATTTTCACATTATGGAGATTATTCATCAATTGAACCACCGAAACTTCCACCACGAAATTTAGAACTATTCCCTTCTATTTCCTCTGACGATTCCCCTGATAGTTCATTGCACCATATTTCAAGGGCTAATGACAAGGTATAAAGTTCAATTACTTATTATTACTACTGTTAGTTTTGTTGTTAGTACATATTAGCATTGTTTCCTTTCAATAACTTTACTGATTTATCTCAACGCAACCATCAATCCCATTGGTAATAAAGTATTTAAAGCTTACGTAAGTCTATCCTTGTATGTGTATAATATGTAAGCTTACATATTCTATGTGTTTTAAATTACAGGCCAAACGGTACGGACGGCTATATGAAAACATTGAGAGCGTAAAACGAGTTACAACAACATCGAGCGAAATACAAGCATTCTATGAAATGATAAGGGAATTGAGATGTAAGCAAAATACAAGAATTTCTTCATTGTTAATTTTGGCGTGGATTTCGAGTAATAATAATATACTAATACTTGATATCATATCAGAACTGCTGATATGATTTGCCCATTCCGTTTAAATAATGAGTAATAATAATAATAATTTTTGCATGGTTTTTTGTAATTTTGTTTTGTTTTTTCTGTAGTTTCGAATCGCCATGTTGATTCCACAACTAATGTTGGCTTTATTCAAAGTGCTACTTTAGAGACCAAGTGTCTAGAAACTGCTTTAAGTTTAAAAGTAGTTGTCTGGGATGAAAATGTATCTGCTGAGGCAGCAGCATTTACTTGTGACGTGTCAACTACCGTAGATATGGTTATAGATCAAAGTCTGATTGATTTAGAATTGGCTGGATCCGGTCGAGATTACATGCTTCGTATTAAAGGATTGAATGAATATTTGAGCACTGAAGTACCACTTTCTAACTATCGATATGTTCAAGAATGTATTAAAATGGATCAAGATATTCATTTAGTGTTAACCTCAAAAAGTTTTATGGAGAAAACGAGTTGGAAAAGAACTGCAAAGGATGATGCCGCGTCGAACAATATTAGTATTGACGATATTTTACCCGAAAAGCATTCCAAAACAATAACATATAAAGACATTTCAATCCCCTTGGAAGTTATCGACCGTGAGTCGGAACGTCTCAAAGAGAAGTTGACTCTAGGGACAAGTAATCGAAGTTCATAGGATTCATCAAATTTCCAACTTAATTCAGCAACCTTAATGCAGCCAGTTAAGGCCGTTTGCGTATTACTAGGAGAAGTACAAACAATTGAAATTATTGAAACTTTAAATATTTTTTGTAAAGCTTGTAATGAATGGAACTCACAAATCAAGGCTCTCTCACCAACAACAGAAAATCGTCGTCGGACAAAAATTGTGAATGACTGTAGTAGTAGACTGTCTTTTGTTGAAATAGTACCTCGGAACAGTTTTACGGGATTTGATGATAAATTGAAAGAGTCTGTGTTGTCGGCTTTAGAACGTTTGCTAGACGCTGTTAGACATTTAGTTGAAATGTACTCCAAATCTTTCCCAGTTAGCTTCCGAATGAAAGAACCCCCAGAAACTTTGAGGGTCGGTTGGAATAGCAGTAAGCTCAATTTTATTTTACTCTAAAAAAACCATAACACTAATTTTATTTGAAATTTTTGACCTTATTAACGTAGAAGTTGATTCACTTTTATTAACTATTCTTACTTCTTTTTCTCTATACTTGCAAAAGTATTCTCCCATGAATATATATATATAATTTAATTTGATTTATCTTACTCTCTGATCTACTTATCTGATCTATCTTTGTATCTTACTATCTTATAGGCTGTAAACCCATGTCCGATATGATTGAATCATTCTCTCTTGGAGTCGGAGCTGTTCATAGATTAAAGCCAGAATGGTTGACAACATACACAGATTACTTTCTATCAGCAGAAGTATTTCATGGAACCCGCTGGATGGGCAAGATCAATACTGGAGTTGTAAAAGTTTGCAGAAGTGATAGCAACATATTTTTTCATACTATCCTTGTTGATTCATGGATTAATTTTGAACATCTACCAGTTTGTATATTTCCACGAGAGAGTAGAGTCGTTTTCAGTTTGTATGGTCGTAAACCAAACGAAGATGGTGTGTTTGAGACTGTGGAACTAGGATGGGCCAGTATGCACTGTTTTAATTTCAAGGGGTAGGTGGAACTAAATACTTAAAGTGTATGTGTACTAACGTAACCATTATACTTAAAAGTTACATCGTGTATCGTGTATAATATAATAATATGTTACCAGTCGTAATAAAAATCATCTCTTCCGCAGAATGTTGGCACAAGGTAATTATTTACTTCCTTTTTGGCCTGTGGGATTAATTCAAAAACGCTTTGGCCCAGCACCTGATTCTTCCTTTTCATCTGATGGAAATTCTCCGTTATTGAGTAAGACTTATGATTAAAATTATTTAAATAATTGTGAGTGAACAGTATTGCCTCGAGGACTTTAATTTATTGCTTTAGTAAACATGTTGTATGAATTTTTGAAATGTTTTACAGCGATTTCTTTTACGGATTTCAACTACGATTTGCCGTTTCCTGAAATTCCTTCAGCACTGCTTTCGCCTCGAGATTTTAGCAGCCTTGACCCTAAAACACAAGGAGACCTTAGAGACATTTTTGAAAATTTCACGTTTACGAAATTTCCTGCTGAAACCAGGGAAGTTTTGTGGGAAAAACGTAAGTTACACTTGGTGTTAAATAAACTTTGATTTACTATAAAAAATGATTCAAATGATTCATTGATTTCAGAACTTCAGAAAAATGCAGTCAAGTGTTTATAAAGTAAAGCTGTAATAGCTAAATTATGTAAAGCTAATTAATTCATTGTGATAACAATGTTCACAGGGCACTACCTTCACGATTTCCCAAATGCTCTACCTCAAGTTCTTTTATCTGCACAACTGTGGGATTGGGCCAGTTTAGCTGAATTGCATGCAATGTTACATTGTTGGAGGTCTTTGAGTCCTATTGATGCGATGCAATTGTTATTACCCTGGTACTATTGTACTATTATTTGTTTATGTACATATCAAATTTGAACCATGTAATATGTACCTCCTATGCTACTTGTAGTCATTAGTTCACAAATAGCGCCTAGCTATAATATATATATCTCTGTTGATTTGAGTGTTTTCATTTTCTAATTAACATTTCATGTACTTTGATTAGTTTTCCTGATGCAAAAGTCCGAGAGCAAGGAATCGAATGGATATCCAATATGTCTGATGAAGATTTAGTGAATTTGTAAGTTTTATTCTACTGATAACAAAAACTAGCTCGCAATTGTTTACGTTTATACAAATTTAAACATTGTAAAATTGCTGTTCATTTTTACAGATTACCTCAACTGGTGGAAGCTTTATCATTTGAAACATTTGATTTTTCACCATTGGCACGTTTCCTATTAAAAAAATCGTTAAGCTGCTTGAAAATTTCGCATAGCTTATTCTGGTTATTGGTCTCGCAAGTAGGACTTGGTAAATGGATAAAGGATTTTCCAACTGACGCTATAGTATCAAAAATTCGACAACCTCCAGACGAGGTGATCTATGATCCAAAACGACGGCGTCTTGAATTGATGTTTAACTCTTTAATGGTTATTTCTGGTGAAAAATGGAAAGAGTCGCTTATTTCACAATATCGATTGATGGAAGTAAGTGTAAAAGTTTTTTTTTTTGTAACATTGTTTACATCATATTTTATTGTAACTGCATTAGTAAGGCCTTTGCCTTTGGATGTATACATTGTAAACCATATTTCTTTTTTCTTTATAGTGTTTTTATGACGTTGCTTCACTAGTCAAAGAAGAAAAGTCTGCATCTTCTCGACAGTCAGTCTTAGTGCAAGAACTACAGAAAATACAAATGCAAATACTATGCCAAGGAGAACAATCTCTACCTTTACCCTTATCACCATCCTATGAAGTTTCGTCGATAGACATAAAAGCTTCTTCATTTTTCAATTCGGCGTCCGTTCCTCTGAAAATAAGTTTTGTGAATGGTCTTCCAGAGCAAGGAAATATTAGCACGCTATACAAGGTTCTTAATAAATTTATTATTCAGTTATGCTCAATACAATATGTTAAAAAATATATGCAAAGGTTCTTATGTATTCTATTTATTATTTGTTATAGAAAACTAACAAATGTAATGTTACCACTGTATTTTATTTGTACATTTTTAGGTCGGCGATGATTTGAGACAAGATATGTTGACAATTCAAGTAATTCGAGTAGTAGAAAAATGGTGGTTACAATCGGGGCTTGATCTACGCGTCTTAACATTTTCATGTGTTCCAACTGGTCTTAAGCAAGGTAGTTATTCTATTTTTCTGTAACAATCCAATAATTATCCATACTTTTTCATTTTTTCACTATATATCTCGTTGATCTCTTCATGTATAAAAATTCAGGTTTTTAAATTTATTCTTTTCACATTTTTAAAGGCTTTGTTGAGATGGTGCCTAACGCCGAGACGTTATGTCGAATTCAAGCAGAGCATGGCTTAACTGGTGCTTTTCGTAATCGGCCGATTAGTGAATGGCTTGCAAAAATGAACCCTTCAACATTGGACTACAGACGGGCAATTGAAAATTTCACATTGAGCTGTGCTGCCTACTGTGTAGTTACATATATTTTAGGTATTTGTGACAGGCACAATGATAACATAATGCTAACTAAAAAGGGTCATTTGTTTCACATTGACTTTGGAAAGTTTCTTGGAGATGCCCAAATGTTTGGTGAGTTTTTTTTCTATTAGAATTAGATTGCACAAAATTACTGTTTGAAAAACAGTGAAATATCTTCTACTTGCATGCTGTATGTATAAGTAACTATCATAATGAAGACGTGTAAGAAAACTTTACAAATTCTGATTATCTGAAAACTAAATAGGTATAATGAAAAGAGATAGAAGCCCGTTTGTTCTCACATCGGACATGGTGTTTGTAATAAATGATGGAGAAAAGGATTCTTCCAAGTTTCATAGATTCGTAGAACTATGTTGTCAAGCGTTCCGAGTTGTTCGGCAAAATGGCAGTACACTTCTCAATTTGTTTGCTTTGATGGCAACTGCTGGCATCGGGGGAGTAGATACGAATTCTGTTAAATATATTCAAAATGCTCTCCTACCAGAGTGCTCTAACTCGGAGGCTGCAGCCAGATTTGCAAGTTTCATACAAGAATCATTGCAGTAAGAATTCATGCTATGTATTTTGATAAACTATTTTTGTTTTTTATACTTATTATAACCCGCAATGGTGCTGCAATAGGATAATTATTAAAAATGGGAATAACTGTACTTTTTTAAACTAGAAATTGGTTTACACCTGTGAACTTTTTTCTGCACACTCTTGCTCAGGTAATAATGTCTTCTACAAGAATCAAGCGTAAAAAGTAGTATTATTATTGTATATTCGATACAAAGTAGAAATTAGTTAAATATTAAATCATTGCTAATTAGAACTATAATACTAATTGTCTGTAATAATTGTAATAACTGATAATCAGATGCCATTCCATGAGACCTCAGATGATCCTACAAAACTTTCTTTTGTACCAACTGTTTACACGTACGTTTAGAAAGAAATCGTTTACAAAATTGGCTATAATATGTGTGCATTTTGAATTTACGCACTGTTACAGTTTTATTCAATATTTTTGGTATTTTGATTTTGTAGAATGGAAATGGATGGTCGTATTGAAAAGGCCGAAGTTGTGTCATTTTCAAAAAAATATGATCCTGAAAAGTTTTACGTCTACACTATTCGGGTAATGACCTACGTAAATTATAAACACTTTGTTTGTTCTTTTTCATGCCAATCGTTTTTTAACGTGACTTATCATTGTACCTATATTGTGTATCTTATATGCTTTCTCATTTAATTACAGATAATTCGAAGGGGTCAAACAGAAGCATCCCTATTACAGCGGTCATACAAGGAATTTTTAGAGTTTCATACGAAATTATGCATCAATTTTCCAAAGGGTTACTTGCACATAAAGAAATTCTTTACACTTTTCATTATGAAGCTATGTTCATTTTTGTGTACTCAATTCGTACATCGAACCCTCGATTGATACTGATAATGCGGCTACAACATGGTTTCATTTTTATTCTTATAGCCGTCGGAACGCTAAAAAGTCTTCCAAGAGGCTCTGGACTATCAAGGTCTAATGTAAAGCAGGTCACCGAAAAGCGGAAAATTTTGCTACAATCCTTTGTGACATCGTTATTTACATTAGCCGATGAAATTTCGCATTCAAGCCTCGTCTATACATTTTTTCATCCTTTGCTTCGTGATGAAGAGCAGCATCAAGAAGATGAGATTGAAAGAAAAAATAGCTCACGTGGTAAAATTGAATCACCGAAAAACAAATATTGTCAAATGACTCATATTTGAGACTTATATTTCTGTACATATTATTTATTGTAACGTTAACCTTTCAAGAAATTAAAATGCAATTTTTTTACAGTTTCTCTGTCAAGAAATCCAGCTAGAATACATGGGCAAATTAAATTAAGGTGAGATATGCTCATAAAAAGTTAGAGTTGACTAAATGAACAGGCCAATCTTACATTAATTATTATCTGTAATTGAACGTAATTTTTAGTCTGGAGTATCAGCGTGGAGCTCTACATGTGCTTATACTTCATGCTGTTGACTTGGCCTGCCCTAATTCTCAGCCTCCTAGTCCTTACGTGAAGACTTACCTTCACCCAGATCCCTATCGCAAGACTAAGAGGAAAACAAAAGTTGTAAAACGAAGTCAATATCCGACATTTATGGAAATGGTAATTGTCATTTTCTTCTTTTTTTTATTGTGGAAAAGTCACAGAAAAGCTTGTTATTATGTAAGTAAGTATGTATTAGTTATAAAGTTAAAAGCTCTAGAACATTGTTAATTGCACATATCTATTGTCTAATATAGTTTCTTGTTGTAAATGTAGATTGAATATCGTTTGCCTTTGGAGTATATTCAAACCACGACACTCGCAGTTAGTGGTAAGAAAATTTGAAAGATGTCAAAATATTAAAAATTTAAACTTAAAATATCGTTGAGCAATAACTTAATTATTATTTATTCGTATGCAATTTTTCAGTCTGGCACTATGATCCTTTTCAAGTAGGTTTATTTTTATTTGATTGTTACATAATAAACATGATATCATGATAATCTTTATTAACTACTCTTGTCAGTATATTGCAGAGCAGTATGAGTATGAATAAATTATAAAATGTTGTGCTTCTTTTCGACTTCTATAGGAAAACAACTTCCTAGGAGGTGTGATGATACCGATGTCAAAGGTAACGTTGCTACGAGAAACAACTGACACTTACAATCTTGGAAATATTGTTTCATCCAGTTAAGCATTTTAAACATAACATAATGGTATTGGAAACGTACGAGTTAAGTATGTTTTATGAATCATAATGCAAAAATAATTATGAGAAAGTTGGATTATGATCGATATTTTAAAGCAGACCAAAAAATAAGCTCACTATGCATTTAAAAATACTATTAATTATCTTTTTTGTTTTATCATCATGTAATATTATGTTTCAAACTTCTTTTTCGCGTTCCTCTCGAAAGTGTTGTACAATAGCTACAACGTGTATCTATGTATTTCAATCGCAACAAAGTATTATCGTTATTACATGTATTATTAAGAGAACCGAGATGATCGTTTATTTACTCGATTTATACCATTTTAACAACTTATGAAGACTATTTTATTCCAATTTTGACTTGATGTTTTATTTTTATTCACAAGGAACTCCACGTGTACTATAAATAAATAGATTCTAAGTATAATAATATGTTATATATAAAATATGCATGCTAATAAATTCCAGGGAGCGTGGAACGAGTACCTAAAGAGGGGGTGGGCGATACAACCCCTTCTGTTTACTCGCTTTCCTTGGTCCCTGACTAAATCGTAGAGTAATTAATTATATAAATGATTTAGGTCTAGGTAATTGCAATACACTAGAAATCTTTAAAAAGTTTGAAATTAAGAAAAAAAAAATGGGTGAGGTACCCTCTAAAAATTTATATAATGTTAATATTATAATATAGTTAATAGTTAACGTAGTATATAAAATCAAGGTAAGATATAAGCAGTTTGAGGCCATTAAAAAAAATTCGTTGACGTTTTTTAATAATTTACCTATCAGTGTTAATAATTGTTAATGTAGTTAATTTTTAGGAAATTAGAAAATCCAGGTGCCTATGTGATATTTTCCTTGAAAGTCTAAAACATGGGAAAGGTCTTACAATAATCAATCATATTTACCTTTTGATTTTAGATGCATTTTTATGGAAATAAGTTTTCTATTCGTGAAATTTTTGTAATGTGCAGAGGCTCTCATCAAAGACATTTAGTGACTAAATATTTATAAATATTTACAGAATTTCAGCAACATGAGCATAGGTCGCTCACAATGAGTTTTCGTTACTAAAATGCAGTCTATGTTTAGCATTTAGCATGCAAATATTAGCATTTTTGTAACGAAGGTCATTTGCTAGTACTAAATAAAATTATGGTAAATAAGTATTGCATTAAAACTCTATTTCAGACTTAAGTAACAATGTATACCTGTATGTTTATTCCATTTATAGCCTTTGCTATCTCGTACGTCTTTTTTGTCACAATTTAAGAGTGGAAATATTATAACCTTCGAATTTTAGTACCTACATTGTAAACAAAAGATTTAATCACTTTAACAATATTTTCAATATGCAATATTTTTATTATTATACATACAAGAATTTTACGTAATTTTTGAACTCAAATGTAAGTATATTTGAACTGTAGAGATGCACTTAATAAAGTATAGAAACTAATGTTACTTTATACACATTCGAAAAACTTAAACGGTGAACTGCGTACATCATTTTATAATTACATACATACATAAATACACATATATTATAGCATACAAACGTAAATCATGAGGAAAGTAAAAATTCTATATTTACCAATGAATTACTTGCTACAATAACAATATTATTTATTATATCTTTAGATCAGTCTATTAATATTACTTAGCAGCTTATTATTATTATGCCATGTTATACTGCATAACACCTCCAGAAAAAATTTATACCAAAGGTAATTTTCTCCACAAATATTATATGAAAATACTTCAACGTCACTTGAACTTTGTTTTTACTCTGTTTTTACCTGTTGCATATATTTGTATGTAGTTACTTCAATGCTTATACTTTAAACACCAATACCCTTACATTTCTTTCTTAGATTACGTTTAGTTGAACACTGCGTAGTAAAGCAGAAAATACACTCGATATATTATGTACATATTCGATTTTCCGTTCACCTTTGTTTCCTTTGTTTACTTGGAAGTTATAGTAAGTTCAATATTGAATAATATTAAATACATGATATGCTGTACACCAATAATTCACCATTAGATGTTCTTGGGTGCATATTGAGTATTCACGCGTACAAACAACCAAATTTTTCTTGTAGACTACATAGTTAACGTAGTTAATACATAAGCATAAACCATATCCGTATTCTGTGGTCAGAAATAAATAAATAGATAAACATGATACACTTCAACTTTAAAACGAATTGAATTTTGATAAATAACAATGCAAAATAGTACAAACGACTATAATCATGTGTTGAATTCACTCTACGGTATAGTATGTGATACATTGTATACTGTAATCATTTTACTATAGGTTCCTGTAGTAAATAAATAATAAATGAGCTATTAATGTAAAATATTTAGACACAATGATAAAGAATTTCTTTAAAACTCTTCAGTGTTTCAGGGATCAATATTATAATTTATAATCATAATTTAAACTTAAAGCTTTGGTTTCGTTTACCAAAGATATAATTGGTAACTTTTGCATTTTTTCCACGTTGCATGTTTCATCTTCTTAGGTATATCTTAGCTATATCACACTGCATTAATTTACTTTCATATTGCCCATAATAATATGTATAGAGACAAAGATTAATCCCCTTTTGAAGCCATGGTAAAGTTAAAGTTTTCAACAGAAACTACTTTTTGCATTTAAGGTTGACAATAAAAGCAAAAATCAAGCCATTTTTTTGTCAGTTACCTAAACAATAATAACATTATAATCTTACACGGGTTCTATATCTCCAATAATACGGAAGTCAAAAATGGTCATAAAATATCTCTTTAAGCAACGAGAATACTAAATTTTGTAAAACTATTAAAAAAATGTTATGAATAGAAAAAATGATGTAGATGGAAATGAATTCCATGCCTAAATCATCGGTTGTAACTCTGCCTCTTCAACAGGGGTTATATCATCGTCTGAATTAATTTTGATTGGAAAAACTGATTTTGATGGCTTTGGTGAATGAGCATGATGATGATGATGATGGTGGTGGTGCTCAAAAGGACTGGCATGTGAATGGGAATGAGAGCCTTCCAAATCATTAATTGGTTGGTGGCTATGACACGGCGTTAACGTGGATTCACAACACTGTTTTTCTCTACAGTCTTCAGTTTTTTCACATGGCAAGAAACATTTACGATGTCTTGTACTTGGTGAATTTGGATCCCCAATTCCTTGTAACTATTATACCCAGGTAGAAAAAAGACATACAATCAGATACATACAAAAATACCGAGTAAAAAAGACACGACACAAATTAATCAATTTTCAAGTACAATTTTACTAACCTCGACAAATTCTGGTTGGAGCTATGTATTGAGGTTCAAACACACAGAGATCAAAACGTTAGCAACCATCATATATAAACCATGCAATGCATACATTTATATTTTTTATATTCTTTTTAAAATTTTGAATCATCGATTGAATTTTATATCCAACATTTTTAGTCTCAACTCTGCTCTGAATCGTATAAAACTGCTTATACTTTAATGAAATCCAAATTGACTTAAGCTAGTAAGTAGAAGATCTACAATTTTACGAACCGTCACATGCGAAATCCCTTTGGAAATGAGGAACTCCACCACGCTATTCTGAATAGCTAAATATCCTTGTGTATGCTGAACAACAATATGGGCAGAAGCGATGATGCGCTCGGGTGTTAATTGCCACACGTGCAAATCGTGGATATCGCAAATTTCAGGAATGTTCCTATGCAATTCCTCTTCCAAGCTCTTTACATTGATATGGTCAGGTATGGTCAAAAGTAAAATATGTCCAGCTTTTTTAGCTATAAAAAACAAAGAACAAATTGTGAGTAATCGAAAAATGACACTACAAGCTGAAAACTGTGGAAAAGCGTACAAGGTAGAAATAGTTTATATAGAAATAGCCATGCTGTGTTACATATGTATACTTTAAAATAAACAAAGTATTTACCATAAGACAATGACAGTAGTATCAAAATAATAACGGTGACAATACATAGTCCTGGATCCAAATAGTAGATTGGACCATTTGTTTGGGGATTGTCAGAATTATGTCCTTCGTGGAGGTTGTCCGCTACACCAGCAGTTATATTATGTTTATGAATACTTGTAGTATTGCACATTGTTTCAATATCGAATTCTGACAAATCTGAAACATCTATGACTTTGTAAACTGTTAAACCAGTCAAAATAACGAAGACGGTTCCTATTAAGAACAGAAGCAAAAACATAGTTGGTTATCAAATAGAATTCACTTTTTCACTCTACTGTTCTACGACTGTGATTTCAAAAAAAAAAAAAATTAAACTAATAAAACTTACCAAATAAATCACGAAAAGTTGCTACAAGGGATTGCCGTCTGCGACTTTTTATCCCCTGCTTTACATATGACTTGACTGACGAAGAATTGCCCACATCATCACTAACTGATTCATGTTCCGAATTTAATAGACTAGTTTGATGAAATGTATAACCTACCGAAGAAAAAATAGTCAATATAGCATCTTATCACATTTAGTATTATGAAATTGATACTATAGTGTACAAAAGGAATAATGAAATTCGTAACGAAGGTTTCATCTTTAATTAACAAAATATTATTTACCTCCAATGGTCAGAACACAAAAACCATTAACTAGTAGACCAATTGCTCCAATAACTGGAACAGCTAAAGCGATATCTGGATCGCACACCATAGTCCGCGTAAAGGAATAATGATGACTTGCGTGTGCCATTGTTTGTAAAGATTCTGCCACCACGGAGAAACAGAGGGCTGCGAGGAAGCATAAATTAGCAGCAGTCCCACAAACATCGATTCTTGTCCATCCAAAGGTATTCTTTATTGAGATGTACATAATATACAAACTTTAATTTACAGATAATTACAGTTTCTACTCGCTTTTATTCACTCGTAAAAAATGAAATTTTGCAGCAATTTGAAAGTTTAAATACAAAACATAAGAGAAGAATGAAAGTTGAGAAACAAAACAAAATACATTGTTATATTTTCCTCGTCTACCTTTAATACAGATCCCTTTGTATTTGTTTGAAGTAGATCACCCCCACTTGTACTCGAATTTGTATGTTCACTAACTCTGGATTTTTCATTGTTCTCTGCTGCTTTTGACATCTTTAAACGAAAAAGAGACAATAGTATATTATTATAGTATCATAGATTGTGAGTTGACATGATGATTTGAATGCTCATAAAATTGTAATATTATTTGGCTATGAAAACTGCAAATCTAGTTTTACTATACTACCTATGTACTTTATTTTCAAAAATATTATGAAAGATTGTGTAGGAAAATTTTACCCGGACAGTAACAATGCAGGTGATAAGGCATAAAATATTGTAGAACATGTGGTAGGCATCAATTTGTAACTATAAAAAACATGAGACACAAAGCATAAATGATTGAATCTCAAGTTGTCCATTGTTTTAAATCATAATGCATGCTTACAAGTGTCTAATTTTTAAGCATATGCATTGCATAATTACCATCAGGGAATGAGCCCAATGTGAAATTACAAGCTGCGCTCCGAAATAGATTATACTTATGATTAGAACAATATAAAATCTGATGAGAGAAAACTCCTTCATCATTTTCTTCGAAGACTGCATCATTTTCTGTTAATCTTGAAGTAATTATTGCTCTCGGACCGACCATGTAAAAGTGTTGAGCATTCGAAACTGGAAGTGTTCTCCCTTTTTTGTATCTTGTTTTAATCTTGTTTATGAATTTATTACGTAATAGTAATATAATATATTATATCACTGTACTTATAATAAATATATTATGTAGACAGATATCACAGAAAATGCAATCAAAGTTTTAACTTTTCAACCTTTAGCACTTTTTGTATACTTAAAATATTACAGTATTTAAAGTATTTTATAATAAACCATACTGTAGTTCACTCACTCCTATATTATGTATATCCTAAACTTTACAAAATTTGGCATACAACTTTTCTTCTGGAAAAGGAATTTTTTCTTAGGTACTTTATTGTATAAAAAATGAACTAGTTTTAGTTTGGGGTGTAAACCCTTAAAAATTTTCCGTCACAAAGTGAATGTAAATGCGACTCACACAATCAGCAACAAAAACAACTATCAAAAGGTTTTGAGAAAATTAAAAATGGTCATCATATTGGTGCCCTAACGAAAAAGGACAAAAAGGGAATCCGTAAAATAATAATCCAAGTGGTTGGAGAGCTTCAATGCTGTTTAAGCCTGAAATAAAATATGTGTAAAAAAGGTATTTTATTATCCTCGTCAAGTATATATAGTCTATCAGTACAATATTAATATTGTAACTATGACTAAAGTATCTACATATATGTAAGCATGATTTATGGTCTACATGTTACATATCATGACATTGTATACACTGTATTTTTACATTGAATATTATCTATCAGTCAGGACTCAGTACATTTGGGTGGTGATAAGAGAGAGTGAACAGAAGTTTGATAGGGAGAGTAAACATTAAATATTCTCTACGAATAAAATAATATAATAGTGGAATAGTTAACAGCCTCCAGAAAGACAATTTACACAGCTGTAGTCTGTACTTACCAACCTACAAATGTCAATATACTACTCACACAATATATTATCATTATACTATTATACTCAAACAATATTATTATAGGGAGACAAAGTTTCAAAACATGTTAAACACATAGTGATAAACATTATAATTTACATAGCTAGCAATCTCAGGTTCAATAATATGTTATTATAATATACCGTCAAGATCGTTACAATTAAAGAAAAACAATTAATAGCTGTATACTTAAATACTTAAATACCCAGTTAAATGTTTAAAATTTTTACAATTTTGGTGAAAAAGCACTTACATTTTCAAAACAAATAGTTCAACTAGGTAAATCTTTCTCCAAACTCCAGGCCATCGATATAGAAATATAGAATTCTAACACAATGAAACAATATGTACTAATTAATTAGCAACTAATTAGTATTTTGCACGTTAAAATTGTCTACATAGTTAATTGTTAATTAAAAAAATAATGACACAATAGAAAAAAACACCTTTACTTTTTACTTTCATCTTTCATCTTTCATCTGTTTTCTGTTTCTCACAATCAGTCTATTATTTTAAATCGTGCGACTCTAAAACTCTAAAACCAAGGAAAAATGTTTCCCAGGTCTCTCTCATCTGATTAGAATTTTGTAGGTCAGAGTCAGATTGACGAAGTGAAAGAGAGAAATCGAAAAGTCTAAAATTAAAAATTACATTATAAATACTAGTACATCCTTTATTATTATTTTTATTATTATTAAGTGTAGTTGTAGTTCTGTGTCTATTACAGTCAAAGTGTAGAAAAGGGGAAACTGGAAAGGAATTTAAAATATAATTGTATATCTAAGTATAAAATAAACAGTTCGTAGTTTCTCTGATTAAAAGAGTTTTTGTCAGATTTATGACTTAACTTTATTGTTTATTGTACATACATCATAATATTATGCATACAATCTAAAATCTAAATAGATTCTGTGTATTTATTTAGCTTAGAAATATACACTGTATATATATACATAATTGAGTTAAATAGCGTTTGTACTCTTCTCTACTTAGAAGGATAAAAGTGGTTTAAAAGTGTGTATTTTTAATTTAGAATAGTTTGTCCCAACATTCTCACCATGTCTTCCTTACAATTTGAAGATCTTATGAGTATGGCTGAGTCAAATGCCTTAAAAGGAGAAAAGAAGGTTAATTTTAATTTTATATCTATTTTCATCATAATTTTAAATATTTCAAATGTCCAAACTTGTGTGTGTATTATAATTTATAATAATATGGTAAATCAGTATGGATGTTAACATATGTGCATATCTTAGAAAAAACTCGAACTTTTTTCATCCATGTGTTTCGAAATATGAGGGCAATATATGTAGATATGTATTAAAGAAATATATTGATAGTGTATGCTATAAATACATACATCATTCGTGGGTTTCAGTCATTGATATGGATGTGGTTGACAATTGACATTATGTTGATATTATGTAGCACTAATTTTGAACGACTGTTTAAAATATCCACACAGATAAAGCAGACGTCGCAGTTTTCAGCAAATAAGCCAAAGAGGATTGATCCCAAAGAAAAGAAGCTATCAGAAGGCGTACAAAAGTTCCTGCAAAAGAAGGCTGAAGAAGAGCGACGAGCTGCGGAACAAAAAAGAATACAGAAAGAAAAACTTATGGAGTTAAGGTCTCAAGATAGGAAGGCTCACAAAAGAGTAAATTCCATGCTTCGGATGACCAAGTCAGCAAATAAGGCGTGTATTGCTGATGCTAAAAACAGTTTTAGTGATGCTCTTGCAGAACAAGGTTGTATTATTTATTAATAATAATTTTACGGCAATATCTTATCACTAGTGCTTATTACGAATATGGAATCAAGAAATGTTAAAAATTCTTGAATGGCATTGGAGAATACTAACTGTTGTTTTTTTGTATTTTCTCTTTTACAGACGATATACAACCAGAGTAAGTTTCACTTATTGATTTGCATGTATTACACCAGTCAATAGAGAGGTTCTGTAATCTGTGATCTAGAATCTGACTTTATAGACTATTGAGATTTCATAAATGTAAAACAGGATACCAATATAAATCCAGTGCCCTTAAGCAGAATTCTTCACCTTTTTCTCAGATACAAGCTCCGCAGAATCTCTCTAAATTGCGTTCTGGTTTACAAGTACAACATAATTGTATTTAAGAACATGGATTAACTAGGTTAACGTGTTATACTGTGTATTTATAATATGAAAACCTGGTTTTCAAAATTCTTTTTCTAGTGAGGACGATTATGGTTATGTTTCCGCAAGTAGTCAAGAGTGGCATAAACGTCTTATGGATAAATATAGACAAACTCCGCCAAGTAAACCTGCAAGAAAAGGCCCACCACCCGCTCCAGTTCCAGTACCTCAAAGTTTAGCATCAAAATCAAAATCTAGTAGTCATACCAGCAGTGGTAGTAGTAGTAATAGTGATACTAGGGATACGAGGGAAAAGGATTCAGAGTTTAAACAACCTGAAATTCCAAGCAGTGCCAAAAGCTCTAATAAAAAGCGTCCTCCGCCTCCTCCAAATTTTCAAGAGTTATTAGAGTTGGCTAATCAAAAATCTCAAGAGCCTGTAGCCTTTAATGCCTTCAAACCTACCAAAGCAGCGCAGCAAAAAAAAGAAACATTTGAGTTTGGTAGACCGATGACTGCCAAAGAGAAAGCACAATATCTACAAGAGAAAGCTTACCGAGAAAAAATTGAAGCTGGCCTTATTGGAACGGGAGACAAGAGTAGTAATAGTAGTAGTTCTACAAAGAATTCTAGCTCATCTCAGTCGGCAACAACAAATAAAGTTGATTTTAAAATTCCCTCATTAAATAAGAAAAAATCAGCAAATCCAAATGGGAAAGTGCCACATATACCTGAAGAAAGAAATAGTTCTAGTAAAAAGTCTTCAAGTAGTGCCTCTCAAAATATTCCTCCATCATCATCATCATCTTCTGCATATAAATCTGATTCACCAAATCGTAATAGTAGTAGTAGTAGTAGCAGTAGTGGTATCTCTAATAAAAAACCTCCACCCCAAAAGGTTATCCCCCCACCTGGATCAAAATCTCAACAGCAACAACAACAACAACAACAACCGTTAAAGAAAAGTTCCTCAAGTTTTGATAGAAGTGATAACAATCGTAGTAAAAATGATTCAAATTCTGAGCCAAATAGAAATAACAAATCAGATATTCTTCACAGAAGATTAAATGAAGAAAAATCCAGGGCACCCATAGATCAGTCCCGACAAAAAGCTAGTTCTGACGTTAGAAATCAGTCCATGAACAAATCTAAACCCATGTCAGCAATGTCGGAAAATAGATCTCGTTATCAAGAAGTCGATCCTTCCAAGAGTCGTGGTCGTTCGCCGCCCAACTCACGATTTCAACCACCATCTAGCTCCGCTCATCGTGGTCCTGTGCAAGGTTCAAGGCCTCCACCACCGCAATCTAAATTTCCTCAAAAGCGTCATGATGACGACGATGAAGATGATTATCCCAGAAGGAGGTTACCCCCAGCATCACAGCATCGCCAACAAAGGCCACCACAGAAACGTAATTTCACTCTTTCTTGTTGTTTCATTGTATTTTTAAGTTTTGTTTTTTTGAATATTATTAGTGGTTTATTTTAGTACATTATTTCATTTAATATTTTGTATAACGAGAACACAGTATTTTCAGCCAATCAATATTTAAACACATTTAATTAAATTTTTTTAGGACGCCAAGTCATTGAAAGTGATGAAGAATATGACTCAGAGATGGATGACTTTATTGCTGATGATGATGAAGATGAAGGAATGAACGTGTCGGATCTGATTCGCTCTATTACTGGATACGATAGAAATAAATATAGGAATATGGATGATGATGATATCCAAGAATCTGGTTTCTTTGATACTTGGAGAGAAGAACAAAGAAGCGCTAAAATTGGTGAGAATATCAAAAGCTAGAGAATATCAATTTATTGCTCAATTGAAACTGTTAGGGCAACTGTAGGTGTCTCGATTTATGGAGTTGCCATGGAAACGCTGTAAATCGGGACAACTTGTTGCCTTAACGGCTGCAACTGTAGTACCCTAAGCTTTAATCATGGTTAATGGCATCGAATAATCATACAGTGTAAACGAAGGATTGCAAAACGTATTTAATACTAATTCTAATGATCAATGTTGATTGAATAGGACGCATGGAAGATTTGGAGGATATGCGAATGGAAGAGGAAGAAAAACGTCGAAAACTAGCAATGAAGAAAAGGAAACGTTAATAAGTAAGGCTTTAGTCAACATCATCATAACAAGTGTGATAATTTAAAATTTCTATGCTTATGTATATTTCGGTTTAAGTCACCTATCGCAACCATATTACTTGCAGTAATATGCCGTTATGCTTAAGTTTTTTATGCGCTGAGGTGAGTCATACACCTTTAAAAAGTTTGTACGGATGATATTGCCGATTTTTTGTATGTCAAATTGAATTAATAACCTTACGCTCGTATCTCCACTTTAATAATGGGCAATCATAACAAGCACATGGCCATAAAATATTTTCTTTAATATAAACAGCGTAATCATGGCTGAAATAATTAACGTGATATACTATTATGATAAATTATTGATGAATCCAATATCCTGATATTCGGCTGATTAAATACTAAACGCATGTGTATAGAAGTAAATACATGGGTAGCAAGTCTCAGTGTACATTGGTTTGTATTTCGGTGCCTCTTTTAAAATAGTATCTCATGGCAGATTGAATTTGGTTGTATGTCTTATGACTCTTATGTGTATGTGCTCGAAAGATTATTGTTTATTCAGTTTTTAAGCATTTGGAGTCTATAACTCTTTCAACGGCTCCATGATTGAAGATGAAAACGTTGATCGTTTTCAACGTAAAGCATTCTTAAAGGATGCTAAAAAGAAACAATTGGCCAAAAAATGTGCGTGTCCGACTGAATAAAATGTAATAATGTCCGAAAACAACGGTTTTTATCGGCAGTCCGCAGTTTATATTTCTAATATCCAAATTCTTTATTATTGTTTAGTGGTTAATTTTTTATTACGTGCATTTATGTATACTGAAAGTTGTAAGCATTGTGTTGGGGAGCGTCGTTTTAGTTACTATTTTGAGACACGAGACAACTACTTTTCCGTTATGAAGTAAATAAGAATGCTGCAGTTTTCCAAAATGCTCAAAAGCACAATGATTGTATCTACATTTCGCTTAAGTCCTTAAACGTGAAAGAATTTTTATATGAGCTATAAGTAAAGCAGTTTTTTAAAAGAACTTTAAATACATATAAACTGGTATAATCAAACGTAGCAAGTGTAGGGTGGTGAAATTCTCTTATAATATGACTGATATTGTTTCAGTAATGATAACAATAAATTAGAACTACGATAAAAATAAAAATAGGCAATTATGATATACGATGGCTATACAAGCTAAAAATTGTCCTAATGTCTCATACAACTCAAGGGTTTCGAATCTAAAGATATAATTTTTCCATTAAATGTAGTTCGAAACCAATTAGAACTAACACAATCAGTTCAAAGCACGAACCAGAAAAATTCCTTGTCAAGTTTTTACAACCACAAGCTTACATATAGAAGCCTTTTGAGTTATTCTAACGCATGCAGTTTACTTATTTTGAGCATTTTTTAATTAAAAAAACATTGTATGTATTAATATCATGTATATGTATAATGTACAAGTTTGATATCTATATGCAAAAAGAAAGTGGAGTGTTGACAAGCTTTTCCACGACGTTAATGTAGGTATATATAAGTATTATTTAACTGGATACCATAGTCACCATGTGGTGACTATGGCAATATTATCTATACGTTATAATTATAATATTGTTTACCTGTACATGAAAATGTAAAAATCACAAAACATTTTATTACAAAACCTGATAATAATATGCGTATTACGCTCATACTATTATTTACATTAAAATAGTTACATCAAATATCAATTAATATACTTAAGTTTACGTGTATTTTGCAAGTTAATTAGAGACCTGATTTGAATGAGCGATTCTGTCAAGAATTTAAGGGTTTTTAATCAATCTGTGGCCAAATTAAATTTTTGGTAAGTTGGTCTTGTTGTGTATAGTATCTAACGTATGTATTATGTTTCCTGTTTACGTTTTTCAATATTATACCCATGATGACTTTTCCTTCAGTTTTATATTTTATTCTATTCTATTCATTGAATGTATTTGGTCAAAAAAGCTAAATATATGCAATAATAAGGCGAATGAAATAAAAAGACGTTTATTCAAACGGTATGTATTTTCAATAACATTTATTGAAGCCAACTTTATTGTTCTGTTTAAATTCATTCCATCTGTCCGCCGGTAACTGCCGCAATCAGTAATATTTACATGTACAAAAATGCGTAAACTTTTCCCTCTTGTTGCAAGTTTTTTCATGTTTTTTTTATTGCATATTGTGGATGATTCATCATGATGTTCATGATACATTTCAAACTGCATACAGTTTACATTATTAGGTGTAGAGCCAATGCAATTTTGGGTATGCAGTATGCACTGAGTAATTGTAGACTTTTACATACGAGTTCTGTGTACCATTTTACGAAGAGGGTTCGAAAAGTATGTATTTGCAATCGACGATTTCTTCTGTGTTGCCAGAGATAGAGATAATATAATTGTTATAGTAAGTAGTAAGTATGTTTCATGATGTGCACGAGTGTACTAGCATCGGGGCAAAAATTGTCGTATGCAATGTTGTAGACATAGCATGTGACCATTTTTGCACCTTCACCGTCGCTATGTACTATGTAGAAGGCTAAGCACAAAGCTATGTCCTCAAAGCCTTAGAAGTAGGGAAAGTTGTTCAGAGGGAATCGCTAACATTACTTCAGTCGATTGCAAAGACTTTTCCAACGCCCACCGTACACCGGTCAATCATATTCTGTACATTAAACGTATAATATGGCTGCAAGTAATTCAAGAGCAAACTCTGATGCTGACTGAAAAAAAACTGAAAAGCTTAATGTTCTAAAAACCTCCCCAAAATATCATACATGCTACTATATATTATATATACATGTGTATATATTCTGGCGAGGGTTTGGTAACATTCAACCCCTCAATTGTGAATCACACTGATAACTCTCGTTTTCGATACACATTTTAATACTTTGAGAGATTTTCAATTGCATGAATAATAGTGTATTTGTATAATATTACTATTTCTTGGTATGTATATGTATTATATTATCATATTATCAATCTTTATCATCTTAATTTTTTAGTTAATACCGATGTACCATTTAGTAACTGCAGTTACTAAATGGATACAAATAGATGTATTCAAAGTATTTACCTAGACTATACACATAAATACGTATACTATGAGTAAAAATCATAACATGATGTTGTTAATACTAACAATAATAGTAATGATTGTTATAAATATAAAATATTAGATATAACTAATATCCGTTGCTTAACTTTTCCTTACCACCAAAGCTTTTGCTATGCATACATAATACCCGAAGTAAAGCATGGACACGGAATAGATTAACCAGCTATAAATGAGTGCCAATAAAAAACCATCGAGAATGTTTTAATGGAACTGGGCATACAAAATCATCTGTTCCTTACCTTTATTTAAGTTACCACATGACAAATTTATGATATCGTGGTATCCTATTTTTATGGTCATTTTTGAACGAGGTCAAAACCGCCGAGTTCTCACTTTCTTTGCAGCATTTTTATAAATATTTTCCAAAACACGCCGAAACAATTAATCTTTTTCGATGGATATGAAAGACCGACGTATAGTGGGAAAATTGGTGGGTGGTTTTGTTTTTGTATATGCTGGACCATGCTATTCTAGGTACTTCCCGGCTTGACCCTCGCTTTCGATTTTTTCTGAATTTTTTCTTAGTGCTGGCTGAAATGCCTAGCTCTTGTACTTTAATTACCTGAATGGACACTTCGTTTTCTTACCTTCCCAATTCTACATGTAAACTCAGCTTAATTTTATTCTTTGTTGCAATTTGAATTACTTGGGCTAATCTACTATGCAGTTTAATATTGCTAAAACATTCTATAAACTTGCATGGTTTGGATACACTCAAACCTGGTTACTCTATTCCGTGTATACTTTACGTACAACTCATCAACACAAAAACGAATGAATGTCGTAGCGTATTTATAAATACATATTCAAAGGGTCATACATATTTTTATTATTGTAAGCTTTGGCCAAACTTTTATCCGTTTGCTCATGTTATATATGCGACAATATTCTGGCAGGATTCTGGTGGTTTGCATTTTCCCAAACGTGCTGTGGCCAACCTGCGGGTCAAAAAAATAAAGAATAAGTAGGGTTATTTTTATTCCCCCTGGTACCACCGAAAACGTCAGAATTCGGGCGATAAGACTTTCGTAAAATTCGCCATCAATTTAAAGGTTACTTTGATTTGATACTACAGATTACAGGTGTTACCAACAGACAAGAGTTGTTTTACTAGAGAAAAGTCGATCGTACGACCAACTCGCAATTTTAGCCAAAATTAAAGTAAAAATGAAATATTTCCATTTTTCTTGCAAAATAAAGAATTCTGTTTCACATACCTGTTCTTCCTTTGGTTTTGCGCTTTTCATTGTGAAGATTGTTCACTATTGTGACTGCAGAGTTTCCGTTTCCTCCAATACTGCCGGCTAACTCAGCAATCTGAATAAACAGGTAAAATATCAATCGTATGAACAATGAGACTAGATTATGTATTACGGCCAAATAACATTTAGAGTGGCCGAAGAAGGCGGAACAACAAGGTTTACAATAGTTATCGGAACCGGAAGGTGCTCACGCCGTCTTCGTGCTCGAAAACCCGTATTTGCTCCGATTTTAATTCCGATATTTAGTACTATACGGGGAAAGGGAGGAAAGGAAAAAGCATTTTTATACATGGCTGTACAAAAAATGATAAAATAATAAAACTAGTACGACAGTCAAAGTAAAATACAATAAAAGCAAAACCGGTGTACAAACAATAAATATATGTGCATTGTGCATGTATCTACTGTAACTACATTTTACGTATTCTCAAACTGAAACTTCATGGATAAAAACGTCTACAGTGAGGAGTTTATATGTTTTTGTATGATGCAATCTTGGAATGTCAAAGAAGCACGAGAGAAAGGAGAAGAATAATTTTATTTTTCTACTTTTACAATGTTCATGTATAATATACACATTACACATACATATACCTACAATGATAGCAATGAAGTACAGTAATAGTACTATCGTATTCAAGTATGTCTTCAATTTTGGAATGTGAACAAGCAGCTTACATAGTTGAGATATGTGTACATTGTATGTATATTATATTACGAATATTATGAATGTTGGAGCTTACCCTATCTTTTTCGATATAATGGTATGACGGGGAGGCCGTAATGAACAAATTGTTTGTCTATGTTTTTATAATGTGAAATGTGTAAGTAAAAGGAGCACAAGCGTACAAGCTTTTCTCTATGCCTCATATACAATAATATACGTTTGGCCTAATCTGGAGCAAGAAAAACTTTACGCATTTTCGTATGCACATGTATCTGTATTTCAGACACTCCACACTCTCTCCTAGCTCCTAGCCTACATATTACATATTGTCCAATATAATAATATTGTTTAGTTATGCATGATGTTATAAATACAAAAAATGTGTACATTTTTTACAAGACGACACGTTCCAAGGGTGCTCCTTAAATTTTTGAGTGCATAAACAGGATGTCAAAAAATCCGTGGCAAGAGTTTACCAATATAAAAACACAGAGGGAAAGAGTTCTCCTAAAATGATCTACATTCTATGTGTATTCTATATTGTACGTAAGGTACATTGATTGTGAAATGAGAGTCGAGAATACTATTGAGAGTGAGAAGTGTATGTATAGTGAGAGTATTGTACAGGGAAAGATCTGGTTTCTATCCCATGGATGCAATTCGACTTGATCTCTCCTTGCCTTCTTCTATGTATGTTGAATATATTGTATATAATGTAGGTACATGTGAATCTACTTTAAACTTCAACTGTGCACTCGTCTCTTATACATGCATGCATTGCTTATGACGTATTTTCATTTTTCATGTGATCCCTCCTCACTTATAGTCTGTAATTTTGAGATCTCACTTTAAAAATGCAAGATATTTCATTTAATCCTTCCTAATTTATCAATTTTAGTATTCCCACACAGACATTTGTGACTTTATTGAACTTTACTAAATTTGCTTTAAATTCAACTGTACTCAACCTAAGAGCTTATAAAATACACACATCGTACACAGTTTCTCGAATTAGTTACTATGATGACCTACCGCAGTAAATTGTAAACAAAAAGAGAAATTGAGAAGATGCTAAAGATATATCTATTATAAAAGTACTATGAGTAACTGTGTTTACGGATCCGAAAAAGTGTAACGTGAAGTTAAATGTTTGTAGATGGTGTGAAATGGGGTGCAACTAAGCTTAAGCAGTGGCAGCAAACGAACACAAGAAGTGGAAAGTAATTTTCAATGAAAAAAGACAAAATTTCAAGTGTATGAGTATATACAACCACGAACCAGAACCAAACCACACATCACACCACATGTATCTATAGATTGTAGATTGAAGAAGGAAAGTAACTATGTAGCTGTACTGGATCTATCTAGATCTGGACCTGCTTCTCAGCATGCTGCGGCTGTGAGAAATGGAGGATGTGGATAATAATTTGATTAGGGTTCGAAAAATAATGGTCTCATCTTCACATGCAATCTAATCTCCCTAATGCCGTTTCTCTGTTTTCTTTTCCTCCTCGCTCACAATTGAATTGTACACTATTTTATTGCATTGTATGGTATGGTATGACGAGGAGAAAGCAGAAGAAGAAAAGTTGTCAATATACATACTACATACACATATCAGTAAGTATGCATATATTTACTTATATTCTATTTTACAAGCATCAAATAGACTATAGATAGACAAAGCAACGCTGAATATTCAACGTTCAAAGATAAATGGCTGTAGAATTGAGTATATGTATTTATATAGAGAGATGAAATTGAGGAAAATTGTCCTTACCAATAGTTCTTTTTTCCGTTTATCATCACCACGAGCCAATTTCCGAGAGATTTCTGCTGTGAACGCCGGGACTCCAGAAGGGTCATCTCCTGAGAGGACTTCCGAGAGATAAGCAATGTATGAGGTAGCAAGTCTCAACGTTTTGATCTTACCTAAACCATGGTCAAAAATCAGCATCATAATACATACAATATACCACAAAGAAGGATTATTAGTGTTATTTAATTACGAAGTATAATAATTTAGTATGATAAGGAGCTAACAGCTTGATCAAGATTTTACGGATGGGAAAAACTTTTCACATTTCAACAAAGTTTGTATGTGGACAACGAAAATAACATAACTAAAAAATACATATTATATAACACTTTCATTGATCGTTGAAAATTTGATTGTGCCTGATTATCTGAATTTTTAGTTCTGTCTCGTGGAAAATGCAAAATTATTTGTTGGGGCGTTTGAGCATAATTGAAGAACGGATAGAATCATTAATGCAGGAAAAAGAAATTGAGATAATCCAAGGGGAAGCGTTGTTTGGATTATTGTAGGAACACAAAAACACGAGTGCTTTGTTTTTGTGCGAGTGTAAACAAGAAACGTCTAGTTATAATTTATAGTGGATTTTATTACATGTGTGATGTGAGATAAGTAAGCTTGCAGACATGAAGGTGACAGTAAAAAATATCGACGATCAAAAGTCAACGGGTATATATAGTGCATATGTAACAGTTATCACTACTGCTCGAAAGTTGTGTCTGATATGCATATCGTTCATATTATTAGCAATACAAAATTGAAAATCTAAAGGCTGCTTTCTAATGTTGTATCTTGTATTCAAACTTTAAGTAAATTTATGCATATGTATGCATATTTGCTTTGATTATAATTATAATACGTATTTCCCATTTCCAAGCCAATCACCATCACAGTGACACCGAATAAACACTCCCAAGGAGCCAAAAGTATCAATTCTGTCTACTGTAAAGGTCGCTTGTTAGATCGTTTAGGTCATGTACATGTCTCACTTGTCAATCAAACAATCATCAACTGTATATGACACGCTGAATCAAGTCTCAATTCCTAGATAAGCATGTAAATACGTACAGTACACAGTACACACTGAGTGAAAGATCATCGTTTTAATGCACAAAAATTATAAAAAATTACTATATGTCCTGATTATATAAATACTAGTTATATAATACTAGTAACATTTTTTAGAGCTGATTAGAGATGAATTCATCTTAACTCAAAAGCGAAATAATAATTGACACTTTACACAATATTTTGCCTTTACTCGTCATGTAGCTAATAAGTATAAATAAAAAAAGATCGGAAATGGGTTTATTTCTTTATCTTTTCTCATTTTATAGCTCTCTAACTTTGTGTTCATATCTTTTGCAGTTTATTTGTCAACATGTCAACATTATTTCATTTCATTTCAAGTGCATACACATACAATAGTATACATACATACGTCAACTACAGATATCCCCATCACTTTTATCCCTGCGCATAAACGAGATTTTATAGCACGATTCTAGATTTACGAGTACTTGGCAAAAAGCTTGAAGTTATTTTTACAAGTGAATCATTTTTCCTTTCAAGTAAACTAATAAATCGTGAATCGTGCGCGATGTGCGCTCTACCGATGTGAGCATCTACATTCTATGTACATATTATGATCCAGAATGCATAAAATGTATTCCCAAAATTCGAGTTTTCTAGTAAGTTTTGACCAAAAGACAAAATTTGGGATTAAAAAAACTTAAATGAACGAAATGAAAGTATTGTAAAGGATGATTACTCAGTTTGGTGTCAGCCGGAACATTGGGGATGCAGTCTCGAAGCTCACTAAACGCATTGTTAATGGACTGAGTTCTCCTTCTCTCCTTTTTATTGGCCGTGTTCCGTCGTTTGACAGTTGGCTTGCCAGTGTAGCCTCCACCACCACTGCCAAGGTGCATACTATTGTTATTGTTGCTATTATTGTTATTATTACACTGGGAAGGGGAGGTCAAAGGACCTGGACTAGCATTACTGGCGGGACAGTCCCACACATAGGTTGTGGAGGAAGGTGACCGAGATCGTGAACCGAATCCATACTCTGGCCCACTCCCACCACCACTACAACAATCGTCCACCTCACTCCCATTGCTCAAGTAATGGTGATGATTGTGACTATGATTATGGCTGTGGTGATGACCACTGCTGGCATTGTTGTTGTGAGGATAGATTCCATAATACGGATGAATCAGTTGACTGGTTGAATGTTGACCTAAGCCTTCGTTGGGTATATAATTTTCATTGTAGTTGTCCTGCTCCGTCCCCGGGCTCTGAACGCACCAGCCAAACTCGGAATAATTACCGTTATTGTTGTTATTGTTGTTTGTTGGGGACTCGGAGGAAAGGGTCGCAGTCATTGCTGGAGGAAGGGCCACCGTACTGTGCATATTATCCTTCACTTTTGAACTTTAACACAACAACTGAACTTTGCCTTTACGATTTACAAACACACATTTTCTCAATTGTTGATGATGCTTTCACTGTGGTGCAAAATTGCATTTTTCCAATTCACTACGTGACTTTTTATGTATGTGATACTCGTTGCTGTAATTATATAGAGATTTTTTTACTGAAAGATGACGATGCTGTGTGGTGCACTGGTGTGATTAATGTTGAGAATGCCTCAGTAATAAAATTCCATTCCAGATGCTTGGGAGTCAAGAAGCGTGTCGTAAGTATTTTACAATAACTATTTAAGTTGCACACACAACGCCGAAACGTCGAATGAAATTGTTAGTACAATGCGCGAGCTTGAAGATCACAAGAGTGGCGATGAACCAAACGTAGATTGAGGGATGACATTATATTATTTCATTGTTTGTAAATATACACACGTAAAACTATATTTGTACTTGTATACAATACAATATAGATAGTAGAACGGTAGAGTAATTTGCAGTGTAAGTTTAAGAGACTGTTCACAAACTGCGGATACGGTTCACACTGATCCCAGTTTTCTTGACGTAAAGGTCTAAAGACAAACGATAATGTAAAAGTAAGAGAGTACAAAGTAAAAAAATTTTACTCATTGCTCATGATACTGATACTGATATACTGAGTTGAGGGGAAGTGCTCAACTGTGTAAACTCCGCCTGGAACAAATTTCATCCCAGCCCATTTGAACGTGTACGCAACAGGGTGTAAAAATGCAGGATTCACACTCCCTTTGGAAAGCTTCAGCGCTCTTGCCCAGCCTCCTCACATCAAGTCGAAAATCAATTCATCTCAACTCTACTCTCTTTAAATGATGATCATACAAAATTTACACAATCCAAATCAAACAAAGTAAGAAATTATTATGTGCATGACTATTTTTATCACTTTTTTTCGAAAATTTTACATCCATCAAATGACATTCCTACAGAGAAACAATGAACAACGTGAACTTCACTGAACACAATGCTTTAATTTATGTAAAATAAATTGTAGATATGTACGGAAAAATATTCGTTTTTAACAACTTCGAGCCCCTAATAAAAAACACAGGTTCCTTCTCAAATCTCATTTAAATTCACAATCAGTAGTTAAGTTTCGTTTCGAAGTCAAAGATATGTATTGTGCAATTAGTGTTTTAAAAGAAATAAATGCTACAATGTAAGTCAGTAAAGGGAACATGTACAATGTACATCGTACTTACATATATATGTAAAAACTGATCCTTCTTCATCTAGATCATAAGAAAAGTACTCATAACATTTATTTTGCATGATGTATACACACTCAAGTCCTCAAGTTTAAGTCCCTGTGCACACTTTAAGATAAAAGGAGAAAGAAAGGATGAAAGAAAAAAGGCAAGAGCGGAGCAAAACATATGGATTTTAAAAGACTAGCTAATGATTGAGTTATGTCTTATGTGTGTATGTAGTGTGTACAGAGAAACGAGCAACATTTTCCTTGGCCACCGAATGTGTATGAATAATACAAGCATACATACTTATATTGTATGTACATATTCAGATATTCTGTATATTACAAACATGTAGTTAGCTTTGTAGGGTAGTGTCTAGTGGCACCAGAAACATAAAAGTTACATTTTGGTTCAACTTTTACTCTTTACAAGTAGACACTACAAGTACTCACGTCCTATGTAATAATAATAATAATATGATGTGCGAGATACATTTTTTGGTTCTAGTTGAGTAAAGTTGAGTAATTTATACAATTGTACATTGTATGTAGAAAGTAGAAACAGTGATCTACTCAGGGTACAGAATAGATAGATATTGATACATTAGCTATATAAATGTAAGTAGATACATATGTAGCAATAATATTATTGATGTTCAGAGTTCAGAGCAAGAGACAAGAGGGGACTTGTATAATATGGCTGCATGTTCCTTTAATTCTCTATGGAGCTGACCTGCTGATATTCCAGAAGAGAGAGAGCGAGAGATAGTGAGGGAGAGAAGAAAGTGAAAAAAGTGAGTCCCCACACACATAGTTTTTTACCATCATGAGAATGAAAAGTCAGTTTTATCTGTCGGCACTGTTTATTTCTTCTGCTGTTTTCAGCGTGTGTTTATATTAGAAGTTGAGAGAACATGAATAAATTCCAATATTTTACCCCAAAATATTTCTTGTCTCCTTTTATCCATCCATCCATCTATTTAGACTATAGGTTTATAGTTTATACATACGTAAGTCAGAGTATAATGTACAATAGATCTACTATCTGTTTCCCCATTTTTTACTCCTTTTTCTCTTCCTACCTCTTCATGCCCCTTCTTTTAGAGATCTTTATAAATTCAAAATGTATTTATATGCATATGTATTGACTTTTGAAAAGACAGAAGTTTAACAAAGTATTAACTGACTGTGACTGTTTCAAAGATACAAATTTTCTTCCGAATCGGGTTTCTCCCTCCGACTCTTGCTCTCCCTCTCTCTCTCTCCTTCGTGGACCTACAAGACAGGGTGCGATGTCCGTTCATCTCTTCATACACAAATACACACACATACAAAAGATATCAGTTTCCTCCATTCTGGATTCCAAGTCTCAACCGTATTTTGGAAAGAACAGGGACAGTAAGACAAGAAGCAACGATAAGCGAAATTCGAAGATTTTCTCAATTTTAATGCCCATACCATGACACTTCTGTATTCTTAATACAGATATCAGTGATCAACATAATACATAATAGAATACATGCTCAAAAGTAACAACTTGTCGTAAAAAATAATAAATTTTCTTTAGCATACAAAAACTACGTGACGCAGAAGCAATGAAACGATATTCAAAAGAAACGATGAAGCTTACCATGGTAATCTTCATCGTTTCTTTTGTATAAATATGAAAATGTAGGGTAAAACTGCCTTAAAACTCAATGTACATTCATAATCTTGGAATATAGTTGAAAAAGGGGAAATGGTCCAAACTTTAAAAGGATAATCTAAGGAATGATTCAAGGCGTCAATAGTTAACATATAGTCATGCAGTCATCAGTCTCATCGTCATGATGGAACATCTAAACATGAGCGAGAACGAAAGAACTATTAAGGCACTAAAAGTCTTTTGAAACGAAATCGTAGATGGTTACACACTATGTATACACAGTGTACTGTACAGTGCACACAGGGTTAAAAAATGCACACCCACATGAGTTTGTCCTGTCACTTCAGCTGAACTAAAATTCAGCTGAAATAACACGTAAAAAATTATTATGGATTTCTCATCAAGTTATCTGTAACTACTCAGTTTACATGATGAGTGTGAATGTATCTATCTATACGGTACAAGTGTAAAAAATATGTACGTGGATGATGTATCTATTTTCCTTTTCGAGACTTTTGTGAGTTTGTGTTTGAAATTGAAACGAAAACGATCATCAGTGCTAGATAAATAGATGAATGGAGATGGATGAAAAATCCAAGATCTGTAAAATCTTTCTCGGCTTATATGTATCTACAATCTAAATACGCACATACGAAATACGAATACAGTTAAGCAATGAAAAAAAAACACTGGACCAATTGTGAATTGTGATGTGGTAAAGTTTAATCTATTCATGCATAAATACTATCTATATTATAAAAGTTACCGTAAAATGAAATGATAAGTTAGAACTTGCTGCTTGCTAGATATATTTATTGAGCAATGTATAGGTTATTTGAATGTTCAACCGAAAGTAGCCGAGCAAGTGGAATACAGTGTAACTTTTCAAGCTGCCAATCTGGAATCTGAAACGATAAAATTTTTACAATTGTCTCGAATGTATACCTAAGTATGTATTTTATGTTCAAGAATCTGTCTGTAATTTCATTGTGATTGTAATTGTAAATCCTCTGGCTAAATGACAAAACAAATAGAGGAAAACTGATGTTATCCTCTATTTGTTTAGCGTGTGAATGCGAAACAAGAGCAATTTTAAATTAAATAAGTGTGTAGAGACACATAAAATGCAGTACTACATATGTACATCGGATTTCTCTAGACAAGTAAATTACCATTACTGAAAGATTTTTGTTTGTAGTTACATCGTTTGTAACTATATACCGTAAATGCTTGAATTGTGCTGCAGCCGGACTATTCAAGTTTTTAGCCATAGAGTATATGTACATGATGTACA
>JAQIVE010000124.1:0-53095 GCA_034698285.1 Sminthurinus bimaculatus
TTTAAAAAGCACGTAGCAAGTTCCCCCATGGCATATTATTATGTGCTGGATAATTATAATGTATTTTACGGTATGTAGGAAGGAACATTGCACATAGGGGGTACTCTTGTTGTCGCTGTGCGTAATTCTTGTATTGTTGTACTTACTAGTTACTATAGACAAGTAAATACCTTTCTGCATAGCCTTTGATTTTTGTATTTCGCCCTTGGTTTTTGTTTGTATGTTTTTATTTACCTTACTCAAAGCTTTTACTTTGAATTGTCCCATGTATACTTTTACCTAATTTTATTTTGATTCGGAATCTATTTTGTGATGCATGTCGACACATTGACAACCTCTTGATTTTCGAAATCACTGTTCCAAGTATTTTGAAACTGTCGACTGTATATGAATGTGCTATGTATGTACATACTACATACCCAGTTTCCTCTCATGAGTTTCCCCCGCTAATGATAGATGATAGGCGTTGTACGATTCCACAGTTCTCCTCGTTTTTATTTCATATCCAGCAAGTAGCAAGTAGCTTTCATTTTAGTTCCAGAGCTGCACCTGCTACTTTTATCTATTAACTATTAACGTTGTTGGTTTAGTGTATTTCATAACTATACCCATAAGTGCTGGAAGTGTTATAGTAATAACATTTAATCGGGGAAAATTAGAGGTAGCAAAATAACTAGTCTCATAATTTGATGGATAATCAAAGGGAAGGAAATCCAGAGATTTCAGAGTGAATTTTTCAAAATTGAGCAGGAAAAAATGCTAGAATGGTTGTTTTATAGTACATATAATCTATTTGACCCTTTCACCAATCCGTCTGTCAATGTATTAATCGTTCAAGAGAGTTTACAAAATCTTGTTGTTTTGATAATCGCGTGAAAATAAGAGGCATTAAATTGAAAAAATGAAAATAGCCGTCTATCTCATATAAATATTGTACGGGTACGAGATACATTTTTCATGAATAAAGTACATATTCTTATATGTGTATGGGTATACTATTTGACACTGACATTTGCCATTATACATAACCCTGGAAGATGCAGCTACATGTACTATGTACTATCTAACAATGAGGTAATGTTAATAGGCCTTCGTAGTAAACTTGAAAACATACTATTAAAAATACTCATCCATACATGTTTGCTGTTTGCTACCATGTCAAAAAAAACTTGAGCTCCCCTCAACTTATCTATATTTAGCAAGTCGATTTTTTTCCTTCATTTTTTCAGCTCATTCTCTTAGGGGAAGAATGAGAGAAAGGAAGAAGTGACTGCACTGCCGTTGGCTTCCCTGAAAAACAAAAACGTGCATTTTCATCTCAACCAATCTACGCTCTACATACATACATACATATAAAAGCAATGCCTCCAAAACCCAGAGTTTTTCATATATTTCCAGTCCAGCATAGATAGATTAATTATGAACCGTTTTTGAGTTCGCATAAAATACTCATCATATTACATGGAAACTTTTGATGATTTTCTGCCACTATTACGCAATGCATAAATAACCGTATAATCAGTTTTCTTGCCTTGGTGCTCTTGTAATCAAACATTAGGTAAGGAAAAGGTATAAAAATTCTGTCAACTATTTTCTTATGTACCTATATGTATTGTAAGCATTATACAATAATGCTTTGCGAGTTTATGATAGATGATAGAAAGCAGATATCAGACATTGTATCTTTTCTTGCTTTCTCTAAAATTATAATAGTCAAATATGTATTTACACAAGTTCAATTCTTAAAAAGGTTCACCATACAGTGTAATTATTGTACCTTTCACCTTCAATTGATTCAGCTTTCAACTTGTACCTGAGCAGGGGAAAGAAAATGAGGATGCAGGCTAATATGTACAAACATATGAAAATATTCAATAAGCCAATAAATAGTACATTGAGGTTCGATGCCGATACCAAAAGTAAAAGTAACTATTGAAAAAGAGCACAATAACGGAGCCCTTAACCTTTTTTCATCTATGTAAGTACATATTATACCCATTCCATCAAAAGGTGTGTGTACAGTGTACAGAGTAGATAGTACTTTTACCCATAGTATCGAACTGTAGTACATGCAGTTATGTACATATCTCATGTTCACGAGCAGGTCAGAATTCAGAAGAAAATGACTACACACATACATATGTATAGATCTACACTCTACACACAAAAGACTAATAAAAGGGGAAAAAAGGGACAGCTCTACACAAAACTATGAGCACCGATAGACCCAAACCGTCGCTCAAGTAATACATAATACATACAACTGTGTAGGTACATAGGAAATAATAAAAAAGGCTGACGACCAAATAACGAGTGTCGATTCGATCTAACAAGTAATAAGTCCAAGTACTAAATGTAAGTGCATATTATTAGTGTGTGAGTACATAACTTTGACTATAAAAATATAATGAGCAAGTAATCAAGTCTACTGTTATGTTATAGTACTGTCTACACGCATTATAACTCCATAAAAACTATATCGCTTTTACAAATACATATAATATTATGTTGATCTATCCCTTTTCCCTTTCTCTCGTTCTCTGTAATATTCCCTCACCCTCAACGCACTCGAAATCCTGAATCGTAGATACTTACTTATCGATAGGACCAGGAAATAAAAAAATGGCCGATTTTTTATGCATCTCATGCACATATAGTCATGCGATGCACTATGTATTCTACCATGTACCACTACCACCACAACAACAACAAGTCTCTCCCTCGATCCGACTAACTTTTCTACTCACTGACTCCGCAATTCTCCCGCATTACTTTTTTCCTCCCTCTCTTTTCCATCTACATACAATGCACTACAATAGACTAACCGGTACATCACATGAACAAGGCACGGAACAGAAAAGGACAGACATACTAATACATACTATTGAACCAGGATAAGGATCTTTCTCGCTCTCCCCGACTTTCCCCCTATTTTTTTAGCCTGCTGTTTACATTTGTCATGAAAATGTAGTACTTTTGTACATATACATATACCATGCACAAAGCTATCTTAAAAAAGTCTCGGATTTAATTAAAATTACATTTTGCAATGTTTAGCCTTGGTAAAAAAACAAAGGTAGGGCACAGCTTTCAAGTTGCGTGCAGAATAAATAATGATACTTTTCGCTTTCACATATATGCAAATTACATGCCGAGAATGGAGCAAATAAGCATTTTGATACGACGTAATAATCAATAAATTATAGTGACAGGTAACGGTTTTTCAAAACTTTTTTCGGACTAGAAAAAAACGTTCTTTTTGTCATTTACGTGACATCGTTTATTATATCCAAGTATGTAAATATGTATAATGTATAGCATAATATAGAAGAATAATGAAAATGTTTTATAATATGCTATATGTATATAGAATTTATATTTGGTTTGTTTTTTAACATGTACGAATAACTACGAGTGATACAATACATATTGTTGTCACTGTAGAGTATTTATATGCATATCTGTAGCACATAATGTATGTATGTATGACTCTATACAGTAAATTTACATGGATGAAAGTTTATGTTATAATAATATAATGTGCTTACTGGAACGAATTGGGGATTTTTAGCTTCATGTCGAGTATGCGTTGCATTATGCAAATGTGGATTGTGTAGATTACTAAAGATAGTGAAAAATGATGAATATTCATGATGACTTTTTTCAATCTTCAAGGTAGCTCAAGCTGAGGTGCATATATTACATATTATTATACAATACATAATATTTTATACTTGCATGCATGTGTAACGCATTAAATTGTGTACAACTTACGTATAACTTGTACTGTGAGAGAAACGGGAGAAAGAGACACGCATATGCATATATACATTTATTTTAAAGAAAGATACTCATCTCCTACTTAATGAAATTCAAAAACATTTTCAACCCTAATATTCACTACATACAGACTATACATATAGATACACTCAGAATGCGTGCAAAATCTGTCTCACACCTGCCTTATTCTTCCTTTTCTTTCTTCTCCCTATCACAAAGTACATGCTTATGAAGAATAACATGATAAGGCTATTTATACAATACTTACACTACGTGAAATAAAACTGACTTGACTCCTCTTAAAAAAATAATAAATGAATGTGTGTATATAATATGTATGGCACTGATGCTCGTTTAATTTCAAATATTCTTGCACTGTGAGTAATTATTGCAAGTTCAAAGCTAGGAGTTTAAAACTCGGGCTAGTTATGTATGCACATTTTATCTTTTATGCTTATGTATCTATCGCCTTCTTTAACTTTAACACTTGCTCTCGACTCTCGACTCTCGCGAGAGTAACACATGGACAATTTTTTCAAATGTTTTTTATTTGTTTTTTCTCGTCTTTTCCTTCATGTATAGCGCTCATTTTAATATTACATTGCATGGCATTGCAGCCTAATGACTTGGCGAATGTCAAAACCCCTGAGTATAAATTACATGTCCGTTGTCAAGAAACCTCCGGTTACACTCGTTTGCCTTGCAAAAAACAATCTTTCCCCTTTCTTCTTATCAATGGATCAAGCCAAGGAATCGGAAATTTGCTCAGATGTATAATGTATAATACAGTATACATACAATCTAAGTACTTACATCGAAAACATGAACCACGAACCATGTCAAATGTCAAGTTGCCTTTGGATTTATGAGGTATAATGATAAATCGTATCACATGGTTTATCATTTGGTTGAAATTCATACTTATCGTTATAGTTGTTGCTATACTTTGGCTGCTTAAAACTGAAACTTGAAACAAAACCACAACACAAGATAATATTATATGAAAAAAAACTTGCCACTGACATGCTGCTTAAGTTCCTCTTATTTAAAAACTAATTAATTATATAATATGAAGTCACCACGGAAAAAAATATTTATATGTAACATCAAAATTCAACATTTCTAGATTCTAGACACTTTATTATTTACTTGATGGTGAATATTACATGCTTTTGATTGCAACCTTAAGATTAGGATTATGGACTCATTTTCCACCAGAAGATGATAGCAAAAGATCTTACCAGATCTTTATCTTTCGATCTTTCCCATTGTAAATATTCATTCTTCAAATACTCGATATTAGATATTATTTACTTTGTTGATTCAACATGGAAAAAATGGAGGCATGTAATAATATGGAAATAAGCTTCTTGCTCTTCTAAATTAAGTATATCTGACTGAATGTGTACATTTCTTCTTGGAAAAGTAGATATTGAACCTTTTTCTTTATCTAATACTTCTTACTCATTGTCAGTTTGCCTGGAAGCTTGAAAGGAAAAGGAACTTTTCTCTCTCTTTCTTCCGGAATAAGTAAGTACATACATGCCGATTTTTTTACTTTTGAATAGATTTCAAGATGACGAGACGAAATCGACTTGCAATATAATATTGGTGTGGATAAATGTGGTGTCTACATAATACTTTATATTATTACACAGTTATTTAAGTTAGAGCAAAGATGAAGATATGCTGCGGAAAATAATACGGTTCTAGTTCCTCCTTGACTGAAAAGAAAATGACTATAGACATCGTCACTTTGATGAAATGATGACGGTGATGCTGCTGCTGATGATGATGAATGTGAAAACGCGGGTCCGGGAGAGAAGAAGATGAAGAATAAGAAAAAGAAGAAGACGAAGACGAAGAAGAGGCAGAAAGAGGAGGAGATCATTATATTATGCAAATGTGCCGAGTTTGGAGACGGAACTGACGGAGGAGGAACTAGATGTTCCAGCGCAGGAGGATAAAAATGCAACTGGATGCATTCGGATTTTTCACTATTTGAACTCGGATTCGGATTCGTACACAGAAAAAGCCGGAGACACAGAGTGAGTGAGAGAAAAGAAATGAAGAGTAAAGTGTACAATGTACATAAGCATACAGCATACACATATAGTAGAAACAGAAGGGGGAGAAAACGAGGAGAGTAAAATTGACAATAAATACAGGAATAGACAAATACATGGAATCTTTACATACATGCATATACATATTACAATATGTATTATATGTACATGCATACTGCATACATACACAGAAAAATTGATATAAAATAAAATATACCTATAATGTGTATAATAATATGGAGAAAAAAGTGAGTATAAATATAAAATATCTTCAATTCAAAAAATAATTTGCATATTCAAATTTTTCACTCTCTATAATGATTTTTACGCATTAAGGCTTTGGGAAAAAAGAAAAAGACCAGGCACGAGAGAGAATGAAGGAGAGAACAACAGAAGAGAGCAAAATAGAGAGACACAGAGAGAGACAAAACACATAATAAGAATAACAACACAAGGAGTGCGCTAACAGCCGTTCATACATGTATGTATGTACGTATGTATAACAAGTGATATAATATAATAATATTGCGTATGTGTGTATGTGTATGACTGCATCTAATATCTATCTATCTATCTGTCTATCTATTTGGCTGATGGTGTGTGTGTGTGTGTGTGTGGTGTTGTATTCAAATTTACAGAGGAGACTCTCCAGCAAAGCACACACATAAGCAACGAGAGAAGAGCCAAAAGGTAAAAGTAAAAAAGAGAAAAGAGTGAGAGAGAGAGAGAGAGAGAAGGAACAAACTTCCCCCTGCCTAACTCTCGCCGCTGTCTTTCTGTCTCTCTCTCCCTCTCTCCGTGCAAGTTAAATTTGAATAAGTTTGAGAAAAAAATGCTATTTTTTTCACACTAAATCTACTTTTCCCCTCAATGTCTTTTTTCTTTCTCTGCTCTCTGCTCTTCCAGGAGCAGAGCAGCACACAACACACAACATCAGCACATGGATGGATATTTGAATGGAACACTGTATGGGACTTTTGGAACTTGGTAGAATGTGGAATAGGAATAATATGTGTGTTTGTATTATGTATGTACATACTTATTATCTCTACAGTCTACAATACATAATACATACACACAATATTATACGTGGATGGAGAGTGAAAAAGCTCTCGAGATTCATTTGAATATCTGCTGTGTGTACGCATATTTGGTATTGGTGGAAAAAAATTGTGATATTATATATATTATGATGGTGGCATAATGAGCGAGTCGAAAACGAACAAAACCTACATTATACATTATACATTATACACATAGAACTTACTTACTACATGCATATATACAAAATAAAGAAGAGACATGCATAAAGGAAAACGTAAAGTAGGAGAGAAACAAATACACGGACAAATAGTAAAATTCCAGCTGGTCTTCGTCATGAACAATTAACAATTCCATTCACATTCACACTCACACAGGACAGTAAGCTATCTGCTGGGCTGATCCTGGTGATATGTGACATTATTTTATGTTGGTGTCTCAAATTGGGGAAATAATATGTTAAAAAGTTGGCTCTGTTCTGCATATGATGACGATGATAAATATAAAACGTACCGTTGTTGGTCCTCATCTATGTATTTGTTTAGTTAGCTGTCTCTGTGTTTATATCATGTAATTTTATTGTATATCATAAGTAAAATCTAGAATCTATATATAATAATATCATACTTTGTATGTATAAAGCAGTTGAGAAGTTTCTAGATATCACAGAGGTGAACCTGACACCGGGCTGAACTTAACTGCCCGGGTGTGGTGGAACTTAAATTGACTGGTAAAATAAGTTCAGTAGTCCAGCATCCGGGTAAACGGACGTGCTCAGTGTTCAAGTAGGTATGTTAATTTCTAGATACATTTTTCTACAATTCAGGTTCCCACAAGCCTTTACATACGCATGGTGACTAATTAATTGACTTACTGTATAGTGACTGACGGACTGCATGTTGGCTGTTGGTGGGGACAATTCTGTCCCTATCAGCAGTGGCAGATCGTCATATAATAATTATTTTACTTTTTAACGTGTATAATACTAATGTTGCCCTTTATGAATTTTGAGCTTATTGTTAGGCAATAAGGTGCTCCAAGGTGTATCATGTATAGCTGCTGTGTAAAGTGTGGATTTCCGTTTCAACTTTTTAATAAAAAATACACATTATCTCTCTGTCTCTCTCTCTACACTCTAAATACCTCCATGTAAGTGTACAATATACTAATATAATATGTAGTATCATAGAACACACACATAATAAAAGTATGCATATTGAGCGCCTATTAATGAAGCAATAATGATAATACATAATACGGATATGTCGTTGAATAATAATAACAATTCCGATGGGAGACCACGGGAAAAAGAGGAAGAAAGGTAATAATAATGATAATAATATTAAGGACGAAGTTTGTACGTGCATAGAATTTTCATAATGAACTTAAGAATAACACCTGGTTTTTTCGTTTTTCCACGTTTTTTTAAATATTATTCTTATTCTGACTCTGTGAAACATACATGTAGAGACAGAGAGAGAGAAGTAAAGAAGATAGATTTAATATGTAGATATGAATATGAGAATTGCTGTTGATCGTGGAACATGGCCGGAATCAGTAAGAGAGAAACACAGAGAGTTTTTACAAGTTGTCAGCATGGAACTTTTTCAGTTTTTTTTAATCAACTCCTTCACTCTACGTTTATCTAGCTATCTGTCCATGCCCGATTTCCAGTTGCTTCATACTTTTTATACAGTTTTTTAACTGACGATATGTCCATTGTAATAAGTAATATATTTATGTAAGTGCATACATGTTCATTCTTCTTTGGAGATTAAGGAATAAAAGGGAATATTTTATAATATTTATTATCATTATGATTATTATGGTGCACAATAAAGGGTAAATGGAAGAAAATTCAGACTTCCAACTTGCACTCTGTTTTCTATACATATGTATACGTATATTATATTTAGTGCGTGTTGATGGAGTTGGACTCTTCATTTCTACAATTTACATGCACGCATATCAAATAATATACGTACAAGGTATGTATTTATACATATTACCTTTCATTCACTTTGTTCGTTCTCGTTCTAAACTCTAAATGTGGCTGATTAAAATTTACATAAAATGTCTTTCCAGGAGTGTTCTCAAGTGTTTTCTCGCCATTTCCGACTTTTTCATTATAATATATTTTACTCTCTCTCTCTCTCTCTCTCTCTCGTTCTCTCTCCCTCTTCATTATCGTCCACTTCCGTTCCAGAGTTCCACACACAATCAACCACTTAATGACAACATGAGGAGACCAAGCAGGCCAAGCCAGGCCAGGCCATGCAGTATTAGACCAGAGACCAACAAATACATGCATAGAAATGAGAGAATATTATACCAACAACAGAGCATTGATATTCAACCATTTCAACCTGGATTTCCAGCAGTGTAATTGTAATACTTGAACTGAATCCATAATGAGTCGCTTTTACTTTTAACGCTGCATAATATCTCCATGTATACAGCAATATTATATTACAAGAGTATGGAAGAGAGAGAAAGAGAGGTACATAAATAAATACATCAGGTACATGTATACATTATACACATACACTGCATGTCCTCAATGTGGAAGCTCAACATTCAAAGTATAAACAAAACAGAGAGACAAATGCATTGTTAATTGTTATACACACACACTAATATAATATTCATAATCAAGGGGACTATCTATCACAACGTTGGAAAACGTTGGTCCGTTTCCAGGGTTAACCATTGAAAATTTTCATTTTTGTCAACACTCAGAACAGAAATGGAGTTTTGAGATTAAAATTGGATAAAAAAAATAAAATGTACGAAAGCAATGAAAGCTAGGTCTAAAATCTTTTAGAATTCTGGATTCTGCATTTTAATAAAAATAAAAAATTCTGAGGGTTAGCAAATTTGAAAAATCAAAAATTCCCCAGTGTAAAACATTGGAAACGGATCAACCTTATTCCAGTCCAAAATCTAAATAAGTACCTATATGTACAAGTAATAATGGTAATAATATGCTGGATATCATGGTAATAGTCATAAAATGAGGGAGAATAATATGAGAGTAAATATGAGAATATGAAAAATAGGAATTGAGGTTCATTGTGCACGAATATTTGTGTGTGTACTGCGTATGCAAATGAATGAGGATGATGATTTTATATTATAATATAGTAATTAATACATATTTTGGGAACATTTCCATTTCCTGTGACAACTCTTTGTTTTATGCACACTGCACACATGCATGCATGTATGCTTGCATGGATACTGGGGTTGGAGAATGGACGCAAAAACACTCAACATATTCTTTGTGCACCACAATCTATTTATTCAAATTGAGTGCTAAGGCTAGTGGTAGCGATGGTGGTATACATACACATATGTATACCTAATATAGTATATAGACAGTAGACAGTGAACAGAATGCGGAATTCGGTGGATATGACTTTTTCAGAGAGGGGGGCGAAGCAACGTTTTTTTGATAGCATTATCATATCGTTTCCATGCAAGAGCCGGCCGGTTTCTGCTCCTGCTCCTGCCTGGCGTGACGTGACTCGGAACACTACAGTTGGAAGGTCTATATATTATGACTAACTGTGGATTTTTAAGAGAGGAAAAATGTTCTCATTCAGGGTATTTTAGAAAATTCGAACTGATTTTAGGTTTTTTGTACCTCAGTTTAATGTCAGTTATTTTTAAACGATCCATTTGATTGAGTAATCTACGTCGTATAAAAGTGTGCACCTTTATTGTCAGTCAATTTTGACACCGATATTGACGGCTCAAAATGCATTCGTTGCATTAAAAAGGTTGTTTAAGACTTTTACTCTTCACTTTTACCTTCACGAGTTGGATGAATAAGGGAAAGTCAAAAGTGTTTGGTTTATTTGAAATATTTTATCATTAAAGACTCATTAACATTTTACAGCTTATACATATCTTCGTTTATGCATCAAAAGTATATGCATTTTTACGTGCAAAATAGTTAAAAAAATGCGTAATATTACCATTATTTTGTAAATAAAAACAATACATAAAATGTTGTGTCACAATAATGGCATGTTTAAAACATGACAAAGAAACGAGCTTTCACTAAAATAAAAACGGCTTAAAAATATTGTGGAAGCTTTTTTTATTTTGACTGCACTATATAATATTATGTTGTATTTAGGTAGAACAACTTTCACACATGGATAATCCTTTATGTAAAGCTCTACAAGATTAGACGACATTGATATGCAGCATTGATGAGGCTTCTGTCGGCATGTTCACTCACCACCTCTAAATTATCACTACGATTTTTCTTTCTCCATATAAAAAGACGACCGAGTTGCAAATATTTCTTAAATCCAATTACAATTCTATGAAGTTATACAACAAGACGTTTTTACGGCATACAGCCATATTTCCTGAGACAATATGAATGACAAGCTTTCAAATTTCACACGTACTTTTGTCATCAAATAACACAATACAATACACCTGTATCAAATACATCCAATCAGATTGAGTCAGGACTGCTGTCTCTATAGTTTATCTTTTCTCCATGCTTTCCATTTCGCTTTGACTTCAAAAATCTCTTCATTCATTTTATGTATATTTAGTGTGTTGAGTATATTCTACTTTGTGGTTTCTAAGGGTAACCCAGTGATTCATTACACACACATTAAAGTCTCATGCATATATGTACCTACACATTTATAGTTTTGAAAACTATGAAAAAAGGATACAAGTTTCTAATCCTCCATATTGAATATTGGATATTGTAACACCTATGTATCCTAAAAACCCTGAAACGAGTCTATCTTTATTTAATACGATTTGTAGTCTCATCGATATAGTGATTGAATTCGATTGGATTGGGTTTTTTTGGGGAAGGCCAATGTCTAAGGGACAACAGAGAAATATAAGTGCATAATAAGTGTACCACTGCATTTTGTATTGTATATTATGCAGACCCTTTTTACTTTCCTCTGTGTGTATGTACTATGTACATTATACATACAAATGTCTATAGGTTGAGTAATTCTAATTGTCCTGAAAGACCTTTTTTCCCAATCCATCCAATCCACTCCAATCGAATGTTTATAGTTGAAGTGTGCCTGTCCTTGTCCCTTTTTGCCCGTGTGCTGTATTGTATTGAATTGAATTCTATTGTATGGTATCGAAGGATCGAAGAACTACATAATATATACTAAATCTGGAGCCCACTCTCCTTTTTGAAAAGGATATTATGAAATATATCCAGGGTTGTGTATTGTGTATGTATGTGTTGAAATCGAAATTGAAATCAAAAAATAAAAATGGAGGAGAGAAAAATGCATAAAAGGGATCCCACATAAAAAATACTATAAGTTTTTCTAGTCATATCGATTTATCGATTGGGAAAGCCCTTTTCATTTTGATTGAGCAGCCCAGTAGCACACAGCACACAACAACACACGCACACACACACACACACACTCATACATACAGTCATGGGGTGGAGCTTTTTTTCTCTCCACTCTCGCTTCCCTCTTTTTCCTTCAGTTTCTTCACAAACTCCCTTTCTTTCTCTCTCTCTCTCTCTCTCTCTTTCTCATGCACTCTCGCCTACTATTACTATTGCTACTACTACTACTCCTACGTATTTCCTATATGCACGTGTATGAAAATATCAGTATTTTACATCCATTTATTTACATATACCCCAACTTTCGAAGCTTTCTGGCTATATTTATTTATGCTCTCTCTCTCTCTTGTGTCTTACGTACATTTTTCTTTTTGTCCATGAAAAAGTCTCAAACTACACACACTGGTTCTTTTTTCTTTTATTTGCCCTTATATTGCAACCTAACCTTTCCACTTTCCACCACTCTCTAAACTCTGACTCTGACTTTGAATTCTGAATGGGGAGCCGGCAACCGGCAAATCTACAGCAATTCCAATAACTCTTCTTTTCTCATCTCGTTTTTTCTCCTGGTCTCCAATCAGATTCCGCTACAAAATTACATAATAAATACTACTATTGACTGTGTATGTATGTATGTATGTATGTACGTTCGACGTTTGATACACGTGTCATATGTATGTATTATATGCAGATATATAAGAGATTTAGAAGAAATTGAGTGTAGGATTAGATTTTTTGTCATTCCCATCTCGTCTCGTCTCATTTGGTGTATCGACTCGTAATTTTTCTAATCTATCACTTGCCTTTTCTCCACCCTCATTCTTATTTCTTATTACATCCTTTACTCTCTACTCACTACTCCCTCTTTTCTAGAGTCCTCCATTATATTATAAATCCTTGTTAGAGAGGAAAAAACAGACATTGCCGTTTTGTGGCAAGTGCCAATAAGACTCTCAAGAAGAAAAGTCGTGCATATGTATATGTATCGTAGATCGTAGATACATGCGTCGTAAATGTAAAGAGTGGCAAACTTTTTTCTTTTCGCCTTTCTCGAAACTAATTTGACAAAACTCCTGGGGTTTTTTATCTAATTACACACACCATCGACACACCATCCACATCTTTATACACTATACATTATACATACGTAGCACAGTCACATCTTTATATTCCTTTATCGTCAACCTCCTTTTACTTTTTTTCACACTTTGTCCAAATGTAAGAACAGAGTGTCGGGTGTTTGTAACTTGCAGAGAGTCATATTAGGTATGTATGTACTTATTTTACAGACTTACACGGACAGATGAATTGAATTGAATTATTCCATTAAGAAAACCAACGTCCTCCTCCTACTACGCTCCGCTCTCTTTTATCGCCTTTTTTTGGACTTTGACTTTAACCGTGAGTGACGTGATGCATAATAAGATCACAAAGAGAGAAAGAGGGAAAGAAAAAGAAAAGGAGGTATAGATGCAGTATATGAGCAATGAGCAAACTATATAACTTGAGTGGTGATTCATAATTTTGTTTCATCTTTTTTACATAAATGATAAACTATATAAACTCTTCATGTAAATATAAACTTTTTAATGAGCAAAATATTGACATCCCTATACATTTATCATTTATAGAAATGTCGATCTTGTGATTTTGACTTTTAAATGTCAGATGGTCAATGAATTTTAAAGATGCAATTACCACAAGCTTAAATATTGAATCAATAATAATTATGATTAAGACACATGTATATACGTGTGTATGATACATGTGTTCATCAGATGACGCTGGAAGTCGTCATATGTCTACAAGAAAGTTGAAAAGAAAGTATTCTGAACAATTGACGTACAATTTTCAAAAATTACTTGTTATGTAAATATGTATACCTGCATCTGTGCAATATACTAGGTAGCTTTTTCATGCATGCAAACATGTTATTTCATAGAACAATTTTGGAAAAACGAAAAGGGTTCCTTTTAATTGACAAAACGGAGTCAAGATATTGTAATTAATTGGATTATCAATGCAACACACGTGTACACTGTACATTGTACAACGTATATGTACATTTACTTCTACTTTTGTATCAGGGTAAAACCGGGACATGAAATTGAATAATAGGTCAATTGCAAACATCTTAAAAGGCTAATTGGCTCGGATTGAACAAGGTTTGTTGTTAGCTTTTATTTGACTGAAATACATACATATCAATTGATACATACATAGTTGATAAATATTTGGCTTTCAATACATTTCAACTTTGAGATGAAAGAAAGAAGGTTCCTGGCTCTTCAAAAATATATTGCTTGTGTATTGTATATGTATGAAGTTTATTAAGCTGTTTTCATCTATTAGAACTGGAACATTGCAGATTGTCTATATTGTCAATGTGTACAGTGTACATATTATATTATCTAGATATGTACATAACTGAATGTATGTAAATATATCTACGAATATAACATTATGCACATAAACGATATACTCCATTTACGTGCACTGAACATTCTGTATTCTGTACAGTGCAGTACACAGTACACACCTGAAATAAAACGAATATGAGTTACGTGCTCATTGCTGAGACTGCTGATATTTGATATGGAATTTGGCAAGCCAATTTAAAGCCAAAGGTTTACATGTAAATTATGAACATTTTGACAGGCTATATTTATTGAGTGGGGACCAAACTCCGTGTTTATATCTGAGCTTTATATATACGGATCATGCAATAAAAACTAAAAGACGTAAGTAATGTGGGCATAAACTATCGAAATATATGACAGTTTGCACTAATTGCACACAATTTATGGCAGTAATTATGTTCTTATTTCTTATACTCTCCCGTTTATTTATGGTTTGTCTATACATACGGCTCTATACATATACATACTCGTACACACACACATTTAGTTTACGAGTTTGCATAAACTTTTTTATGAAATGTACTTTATAGGCATGTAACATGATGTGTGTAATAATATAAAATATGGTTTATTGTACCATGTTATCACTGATTGTCTTCATGAGAATAATAATTATCATTTCAATCAAGAGTCTGTCGAACGTTTTGGAATTTTCGTTTTTTAAAAGCCTTCATGCTGATTTACATGCGTAACCACATGCAGCATGCATGTATGCATAAATTTTTTATTTCTAGAGAAAAATGGGGTTCAACTTAATTTTATTGCAGAAAAATGAGCTACACATAATACTTACTTTGCATCTAAAATCTGTAGGCTGAGTTTACTTGCCCAGATGTGTATGTACTTTAAGCATTTATTCAGTATGATATTAAAAAATTTCAAGGCAATAGCACTGGCTGGAGACACACACGTAAAATTTCCATCTTGGTTCCTGTTTCTCCTCTAAAATATCCATACGTATGCATTATGTATGTATACATGCAATATAATAATATGATACGTAATACATTGTCATTTTTGTCACCCTTTTTTGGTGGTTTTAGACCACCAGTCGTTGAACATTCCTAGGACTTCACCTCTGTCAACAAATTGAGAGTCTCCATTCTCCATTGTTATCGTGCTCACAACACACACACACACTCATGTATACACCTAATGTCTATATTCTATTATAATACAATACATGTAATATATAGTTTAGAATGGGCGTTACCTCTCTGAGAAATGCGAGTTGCGAGTCTAGCCAGGCGAAAAAAATATATTGCACAACATGCATAAGATCGATATGCCGCCATAACACAACACACATAACACATAACACACAGGTAACATTATGGAGTTGGAGAAATTCGGACACGTCCACCCATATATAACTATGTATATTGTATATGGTGAAGAAAAAAGAAAAAAGTAATGTGAATAACAATAAAAAGTAAATAGAATTTGGAGATACGAGAAGAAGACCAGGAAAATGTCATGTTTTTAGTTTCTACATGCTATAGACTTTCTTGTTTTCCCTTGGTTTTACATTTTTTCATGTGTAAGCTACATAATACAACATAACATGGCCATTATTACCACAAACTACGGGGCCTGGACATGGACGTATTCATTTATTTATTTCCGTGCAGTGGATATACACATATATAGTTGCAGGTAGAATAGAAAGATGGTCGTTGACCACTAAATTGAATATCAATAAAATAAACGCTTTTCATCCTATACATACATACATTTTAAATATCTACATTCTACGTACAATCATCCATACATATGTACACATATTATGTGGGTATTTGACATCTACAATCTACAATTATTTCCAATGTTTGCAATTTGCGTTTGCCATCATAATAATGGTTAGTCAAATAAAAGCGTCGACTCTGTGATCCATTCAAAGTTCACAATTTAAGATGTAATGAGAGCTGAATATCTATCATCTATATACTATGCATAATACATACATACACTATACACGGAACTACATGAATTTTTCTGTGCATATATACAATATGTATATCAGTATAGTATAGTATAGCAGAAAGGTCGGGTGACAAGGAGTTGGAGAGTTACTATTACAGGAAAAGAAATTGAAAATTGTTTTTTCCACATTAGTTTCAATGCTGTCATAAATCACGGTGTGTTGGAGTAACTATCAGTATATACTATATACCTATACAAATGTACATTTTCCTATTTCAACGAACCATGTTAGACGTATTTTGCAGACATTGCAATGGGAAATTTGATACTTGGTCGTCGACTGTTTTTCCTATATAGGAAATAAGGATGTCTTGTGCCGTTTGATGATAATGATAATGTTCACAGTATACAATGGTTGACTCTTGAAAATATATAATAGGTATGTTCTGTTGTACGTTGAATGCTGAATATTGCACTTATCCACTACTTGTACGATATTCTTGTACTTCTGCTTGTACAATACGGAACACGGAATGTTTTGTGGTTAAAGGAATCACATGAAAAATAATTGATTGCCTATATTTGAAAGAAGAAGAAGAGGAAGAAGAAGCAGAGCGAGCAACAAGCTGGTTTTACTCCATTGTTTTCTGTTCCTGTATACGTATAATGTATAGTTATCCATTAACCATGTATACAATATTGTACTTATGTATATATGTTCCTCTTCTTGCTCCTGGGAAGGAACTAGAAGAGAGAGAAAGGAGAAAGAACAACGAACTTGTATTTTATTGTTCTGCACATAATAATTCTATAACCATGATATTGTCCTATATAAATATTATGTATTATATGTAACTTCTACCTACATACATCAGCAAGCTACGAGATAAGTACAGCTGTTTGTCTTTGTCGTATGATATATGATACATATTATATACCTAGTTATAGAATAGCTAGATTGATTTTTGTTGCTAGTTAGGTATAGTTACATAGTTTTACATGCTGCTGCTGTTGCTGGTGATGATAATGATTGTTTTGCCTTATTTTTTATTTCAAGACGTTCTCGCAGGGCAAAAACAAAAACCATGATGACATTCTTTTGTTGGACGAATGGATGGATCGAGGAGCCCTTTGGCTTTGGCGTCATGTCGCCCTCCATCCCATATAAACCCATCAAATATGCTGAATGTACATTATACATGCATAAAGTATATGTATTTATTTATACACGGCATATGTTTATCAGTTTATGTGCAGTATATTCTTCTTCTCATGCTCGTGTTCCTCAAGTTTAAGATTAATAAATGAAGTATCATTTGCTCCTCGATTCAATTTTTAATCCGTTGCATATTCACATGACGTATTAGCTACTATTATCATATTACACGTTCTATAAGAAGACACCCTAAAAACTAAAACAAATATAAATATATTTAAGATATATACCTGCATATATTTAAGTCAAATGTTTTTTCCTTTCAAGAAACAACAATAAAAGTTATCCACATCCACGTTCCGAGATAACAGCAGTAGTCTTCCAGTTACAAGGACAAAGACCAAGAAAGAAGAAAAACAAGAGACAAGCAAGCACACTTATGTATATTAAATGTAATAAAATGAGGACAAAGGTTGAAGTGTGGTATTTGATCACTTGATCGCTCCTCAATAAAATAATATCTGCAATATGTATCATTGTGAATTGTGAACAATGAGAAGCGTGATTATATAAAAAAAACAGCTGCATAAGCATACATGTCTATTTTTACATGGAGGAATATTATTCATTAAACGCATCGACATGAAGCGTATACACAGCAACGATATGTCATCAATACTATAATATTATTGACACGGGGGTAAAAAATAAAGCAAAATTGGACATACCAATATTATACAAAGATACACATAATAATATATGCAATATGTATGTATAGTAAGTAAAAAACAGAAGACCTTTGCATTCTTCTATTTTTCCTATACATAGACCTTCACCTTCTAAATATATGTAATATTATGTATTATGCATGTATAAATAGACATGTACATAGGTACTCTTTTTAGCTATTTGCTTTTGTCTCAAAGTCATAATAAGAGCACCTATTTACAATTATATTGTTGACAAGGGTTAAAAGTTAAAATATATTATACGGGCTACGAAAAGAGGAGAGCAGAAGAGACACTGTGTGTGTGCAACTATTTCCCACATGTATGTATGTATAATACATACATAACAATATTATGTCAATAAATTTTCGGCCTATCTGAGACTCTCATCTCTCATCTTTTGTGTACCTATTTATGCATGTATATCATCTGTATAATATGTATATAAAGCATTTTGTGTATCATACATGTATTTACGAGTGAGTGAGTGAACTAGAGTTAATTGGACGTTGTATGCATACAATATATATACAAATACATACAAACACATCTATGAAGTTCACATTGTCAATATTCAATTGAATGGCCAACAGTTTAACCTCCAATATCCAATCTCCTCAACAAGTTTCATTATTACCGTGAGATGCATTAGCATATAATTAGAATAATAATTGTCTCCCTCTCTCCTATTCTCTTACATATACAATATACATACATCTCCTTCTATATTTAGACTAGATCTACATAGATTCATTTATGGTATGTGTATAAATATATTTGTGATGTCAGCAGTAGGTCGTGTTGATTGTAGATTCTAGACTGTAGACACTGCAGTCAATTTGTCAAGGAATATTTATATTTATAACAAAAGATCTAATGTCTAGGTCTTCTCTCACCATAATCCATACCCATACATAGAAAACTATTAACTGTTGATTGTTGATTCATAATATATATTATGTGTAACATGTATTGGTATAAATAATACAAAAAACTATCGGTTAAGTTTCAAGTAGGCATCTCATTCATTCCTGTGCGCATAATGCATAATGTGTGATATATGATATGATGTATCATTGATCATTAATATTCAAAGTTAAATTTAGGTGAGAGCAAAACAGAAATAGAGTCAACTAGAATAATATGAAATATGCATATTATGTGTATAGGAATAATTCTATAACTATCGGATCGGTCTGGCTCGGAGCATTAACATAAAATATTTGCTTCTAAATTGTATATATGTATTACTTAAGTACATACATACGATATTGTATATAGAATGTAGACATTTATTTTTTACGATGTGATCGGACATAGTCAGACACATCAGTTTACAGTTTATGAGTTTTTCTCTTGAGACATAAACATGCACACGGAGCAATAATACAAATTTTATTTATATAGCTACTCATCCTACAAACTGTAAACGTTCCAACATGAAATAAATAAAATGAAATGAAGTGTACACACACTTAAGTAAAAAAAGTATGCACGTATTATTATTAGTTATATGCTGGGCTTAATATATTCTTACGTTTTCCGTTTTCTATACCTCAAGGAAAAATGAGAACATTTCCGTTATCTTTTCTTCTTCTTCCACACTCGTATCTTGTATTATAAAAATTTCTATAATATTCAAATTCCGATTGTTTTGTTGTTGTAATATACATAGAGGACTGTAAAAGAAAGGCTGGCATGGAGTGGAGTGGATGGAAGATAAAGTAAAAGATGGTGAAACCATTAGCTTCTGTCTTATGGTTCTCTTCCTCTCTCTCTCTCTCTTCTCGTATTACTTACCTATTAAGTACCTATCCTTGTCTTGTCTTGTCTTGTCCTGTCTTGTGTGATGGGAGTAAAATACATTCACAATCTGTTTTCCAAGTGAGGAAATGCTTAATCATATTATATTATACATAATATATCCATCTATTATCCATCTTCATCGTCATTATCATGTAAAATCCAGAAAAAAGGGGTAACTGAAAATAGGGAACGCAAAGATAATCCAGAGACACATTATTTATATATTTTATATGTGTAATGTGTATTTACTATTTACACGGAGTGAAAGTGTTCTATGCATATTTACTCGACGTTTTACCAAAGAAAAAGAGATCGAAATTTTTTTACGTAACATTACCATCATTAATATACCTTTCGGCAAAGGAAAACCGTATTATCTGTATGTTTCTATGCATATTATAATATTTTATAGTATAACAGTGTACAGTTTTTTTCTCCAAGTTTCTTTGCATATATTATGTATAATATGTATATTTGTTCCTCTCTCGTCTTGATCTTTTGTACAGTCAACACTATTTTCTGATATTACATATACATGAACCTGAATTATTAGATACTTTTAGCTTAGGTTTCCTTTTCCATGTGTGTCAGGCACTCTGTGCTCTGTACTCTGTACACATATAGATTAATGTAATATGATGGATATGCTTTACCTTTGATCCAAAAGTTACTATTGAGCTTCTTGCATATTAACTATGAGCAGACAGAAACCGAAGTAAAGAAGAGGAAGAAAAAAATAATGTGCATATAAAATATATTAATTTTTTTCCCGAGGACGACCCTCACACATTTACAGCTACACACACACAGTATTTAATATGCAGATAGGCAAAGAGATAGATCCTCTTCGTAATACAATACACACGGTGAAGAAAAAGAAAATTTACCAAAGAGAGAGAGAGAGAAACGGAGAGAGAGAGAGTAAAAACACCGAGGAGAGGAATTATAACGGTTCATACTATTCTTAACCCTTTTGCCTTCCTTCGATTCCATTTTTTTCCACCACGAGGGAAAAATCTACATAGAGTGTCTTGCATCATTCATGTATAAACATATAACAAAATCTAATGGATAAATGTCTTTTAGTTGCATGTGTGGATTGTGAATGACGCGTATATATACATACATGCATATCCTTTTACATTTACATGTGTGTGTTTCTTCATACGCAGTCTCTGTGTATAGTGTACATATACTAATATAAAACCGGATAATGTGCCGATAGTATAAATAAATATTATGCATATGTATGTAAATATACATATTGTCCAGAATCCAGAGGAACAGGGATACGAATATTCATATGAGTAATGTGATGTGTGTATGTGTCATTTTGTTGTTGATACGGATGGATACGTGGGAAATGAGAAGCCTCACATAACTTTTTTATCCGTATGTATATGTATGTACGTGCATATAAACTATACCTTCATGTATCCTGTACTGTACGATTTTTAGGTATGGGATGAAAGGGTGGCTCATTTGCATAGAGAGACAGAGCTAGGCCATGCTACCATGCTAGAACCTAAAGGCTTCTCCAGCCCAAGTGACTGTATGGTGTATGGTGTGTATGTGTGTGTGTGTGCCAAAGGTCCATGGTTACGTGATGATGTCGATGAGCATTTAGCAAGAAAGGGATGCGGAGGACTCAGGAGGAACAAACAACCCACCAACCAACCAAACCAAACCAAACCAGGAGAAAAAAAACTCAAAAGAGACAAGGACCGTTAGAGCCACACCAATGCATAAAAAACTTGTTGGGTATTCCAATATTCAAAATAGGGGCTTCACTTTTAAGGTTCCTCATCATGTACTCGTATAATAATAATGGAATCATACAAATATTATTTATGTACATGATGGTATGTTTAAGCACATGTAAAAAGTGTTGTTGTTTTTCTTCTCTCTTCCCTTTTACTCTTCTTCTTCTTCTTCCTTCTTGGTCTTCTCCTCATCTACATATTATAGAACCTGAAGGATTTTTCTTCAAGGGACCATCTCTCTCTCTCTCTCTCTCTCTCGTCAAAGATCCTAACATACATACATGGCCCACCTCCTTATCCAACTAAAAATGATCCATGACCCAAGTAATGGTCTCTTTATGCATAAGATGTGTGGAATAATTTATAATTTGAAGCCTTTGCACTTTTTCACACACGTATGTAGGTATGCAAGTTAGTACATTATACACTATACACAGTACACAGGTATCTCGTCAAATGATAAGATATGATATTACGGGTTCTCACAAGATCCTCTCATAATAATATAATACATTATAATAAGAGGTGGAATGAGTTGAAGTTGAGGTATGTAGATTCTTCGGATTGATTTTCTTTTTTCGTATTTCTCTCTCTCTGGCGTAGAAAAGATGTAGATGAATTTTCTTTGTATCAGAGTATTATAATGTTTATAGTGTATACATATAGCTTAGGTTGGAGTCGGATGTATATAAAATATAGAAATGCATGCTAATATTATTGAATATGATAGATATTTTATTACTAGTACCTTTTAATCTATATCTGTTAGATGTTAGATGGGAAATGGTATAGATTGGATTGGAAGACTCCTTGGGTAATTTTTTTAATTCCACATTGGATCAGGACTTTTATTATTTGATTATATGTCTCATATTATTATATCATAACGGTATCTATCTATATATCATTATAGGCTGATAATTTCTTTGGAACGGTTCAGGGATTGATCAATTCCATTTTGGAGAATCTTGATTTGGCCTCGGAGTCTTCTCTCCTTTGACCATTTTACGAATCGAGCTCAGACGACGATGAGCATCTTCTGCTGTCAGTGCTCTTCGTCTCAGACGTGATTTTCTTATTCCCTTGTATTAGTTGTGTACGGGTATCATCGTTCGTATCCTATAGCTTTAGATTGTCTCATAGGAATTAGTAGGCGTAGATATAAACGTTATGGTAAAAGTATTGTCAAGCAAAACGCAAGGAGTTGAGAAAAGGATAATATGGGACAATAAATAGATTTCTCTGCTCAACGCGTTTTCCACATTAAATAAGTACACAGTTTTACGAGTTTTAAACTGCTGAATTTTTAGTGTGTATATATTACAGCTATACATGGTACTTTTATTAATCATTTAACACAGGAGGGGCATTCGCAATCCGTTTTATAAAAAAATATTTTTGCAAAAATCAGTCACCACTACTTTTTTCATTTCATTTACTCATGTAATTTTGTTGAAGATATGCCGAAGAAAGATAAGGAGACTTTCTTGACATTTAGAGACTGCTACACGCCACACATTGTATATTATACTGATTTCAATGATTTCAATTAAAAGCGAATTCATGATTAAATATTAAAAGCAGTTACTAAATTAACTGCAGAATTGGTTGGATAGTAGTTAATAAAGTGAGCAGTATGTAGAGCAAGGGGCAAGGACACTTTTTTGCAAGCAAGAATGCAGTTTTGTCGCATTATTTTCAACAGTTTAGAAACGCGTGCTATTTTTTGAATTCTAAAAAAATTGACAATTTTTTGTTTTTACTTTTTGCTTTTGCTATCAAACTGCAGTACATTATTTTTAGCTAGACTTACAAATTTAATATCAGTGTTTTCACGACTTGGAATATTTGATCCAAAACGTCATTATTTAAGATAGATAGCAACCATTTATAGTTTAGTTAATTTTATACAATTTTAATTGTACATTACACTACTTCAGACTTCAGCTGCTTTTAGTCGTTTTCGGGAATACGAACCCTTTTATAGATTATAGTTCTTACATTACGGTGAAATGTACATTGAATCATTGAATTAATTGTTGATTTCAATAGTTTTTACAAAAGGACTGTGTACTTAACTGTTTACTAAACTCTAGACTTGATTAATTGACTGTAGGTAAAAGATAACTCGGTTAGTCTTTCTTTTCAGTTGTAGCTGGCCCTACTCAAAATGGATTATGGTTTTACTTAAATTAAATCTAAACTTTTAAAATACAGTTCTAGCAGTTACTTAATACAAATATAATAGCTGTATAGTTGTAAATTGTAAAGTAACGTATCGTTTTAAAAGTTCAACATTGTATTTCGGTTGCCAAGATATTAAAGATTGAAGATGCTCATATAATATAACTTGTAGAAAAAAACAGAATTTCAGTTAGCTCCTATATACCTAAAGGTTATACATTAAGCTGAATTTAGAAGTTACTCAATGTTATTTAATAATATTAGATATTAGAGAGATACCCTCATCAGCTTTTTTTTCTCCGTTTCACACTTTGTAATCGTAATAATTATTGTTACTCGTTCGCTTTCTGAGCTCCAAGCGATTGTCAGTCTACCAACCGTACGATTACGATTAAGAACATTTTTGATATAAAATAATCCTTTATATCAATTTAAGATTGAAGAAATAAAATAGTATAAAAAGATAAGAGCACAGAAAGTTTTCTGTGTATAAAAACAATAAGTGTGTGTGTATGTGTCTGTGTGATGTAATTTCCGACCAAGATTTGAGAAATAAAAAATGGAATGTACCACCAAACTGTGAAGTTAATTCTGATGAAGTTGACTGATTAAAAAGTTTATCTCAAATCAAGAACGAGTTCCAAAGGAAATAAGGAGGAGGAGGATGAAGACCAAGAAACTAGAAACAAAAATAATAAAAATGGAAATTCCTTGTATCCCTAAAGGTAAGAAGGAGAATTAGTAAAATACAGTTCTTATACCAATAATAATAATTATTATAACATTTATTCTTTTCCTCTAGCTAAACTTGTTGGACAGAAATTTCAAGTGTATGTAGTTTGAGAGTGAGTGAACATAGTTTTGTATGCTACACACTACACACACATACACACGAAGTTTTATTATAATACGAGTATGACTCATGTTTTTTTCATAAAAGCCAGAAGGAAAGCTTGAGAGACAGTGAAAGAGAAAGTATCCGCTTACAAAATAAACGTCTTTTTTATTTTATTTCACTACTTATTTCTCAAATGGACTTCAACCGAATGCGTATGAAGAAAGAACATTATCTCGACATTTAAATGCCAATTTATTCTTTGAAATTTTTAAATCGGAAAAATATGTGTGTACTATTTTTCGAAATGAAAACAACTTATTTATTAGTTTATAAATTCCTTTATCAATAAGATGTGTTCAGATACAAAGTTCTGTCTTTATATTCAAACAAATTTAAATACGAGTTGAAATATTAATAAATGTGACTAAAATGTCTACATAGTTAAAGTTAAAGAGAAAGAAATCTTTTGTCCAGAGTTCCAGTAAGTACATTGTATTGTATACGAGATTTCAGGAGGGGGGACGCTTGCGCGAGTAGCTAGTAGACTAGGGAGACATGAGAAGAGAAAAAACAAATCGGCTTCTTATTTTATTTTCAGCCATTGCAAAAAAACTTTTTTATACATACAATACAAATTTATAGCGTCTACTTTACATACTCTCTATTTTTATAAAAATGAGCCCTGAAATTCAACCTCGTTCCTCTTAACATACCGGATTGCTCTCAAACAGTTTGCATAATCGGCGTGCAAGAAATCCGTCATGATACGAGGCACGAGGTTGCATTTCAGGGCTCATTTTTATAAAAATAGAGAGTATATAGAATTTGACCCAGCACAATAAGGGCAGATCAGTCAGTCAGCCCTTGTTTGTTTGTTTGTTTTGTTTTGAGTGTTAAATCTCTGCACTGACAACTAAAAGCCAACATAATCCTTTACTTGATGGATACCTAATGGATATTTTTCAAAGACCGACAAATATCAGACTTTCATAAAGTCTAAACCAGCACAACAACACCTGCTTACATTTATAATGACAGTCCACAAATTCAAGGTTAATCTTGATTTAATCCTAGTTCGTATGTACATATGCATAACCATGATGATTAGATAGCTTTTTGATGGACATGATCCCTATACAAAGATACTGACAAAGATTCTGGCTTAAAAACTACTTGATGAGAATTTACTCACCATTAGAAAAATTCTCATTTTTCATCCCAATATCCAGCGTTCTGCATTATTGCAAGCTTACCTTTACAAACATTTTCAAAATGGTTCAAAATTCAAAATTTCATCTCATAGTTCTCTGCATTTGCATTTTACAAGTGCGAAACAGTCTGGGTGAGAGTCAAAAGCTACCGATACATAAATCCCGATTTATTTGAACATTATTGATATTATTTCAAAATTACTTCCCGAAAATTTATGAAATATTATGCAGCATAAAATTTTGCATTGTTTGAAATTTTTAAGGGGCCGCACCATGGGAGCCGGAAATTCGACAGGACGAGTGGGGCGTTTGGCGACACGAGCAGAATAAGGCCAGCAGTGCTGTGAATGCGGAAAAAATTAAAATTGTCTTCTACGGAGACTCCATTACCGAGGGTAACCGTTTAGGCAAATATTCTTTTTTTACAAAATTTCCCTTTAGGCGAATAAAAGTTTGAAACGGCGTCAAACAATTTTTTTCTTCTGGTTTTCTTTTGAATTGTTGGCTGATCTCAGGCTGGTTGCTTAAGGACTGGAACAACAGCTCGGGGAACGGTTACGACATCTTCCAGCGGCTGTACACTCCCCTAGGTGCAGTTAACTATGGGATCGGCAACGATCGAACCCAAAATCTTTTGTACAGGATCGCGGACGGAGAAATGACCACTCTGGGTCTCCAGCCAGCCCTGGTGGTGCTCAAAATTGGGACGAACAACGGACAGGATTCGACCGACGACGTTGCCCGGGGAATCAAAGCCGTGGTGGACCTTCTTCGAGAAAAGCAGCCATCCACCAAAATTCTACTGTTGGGAATCCTTCCTCGAACTGATGCAGCCTGGTTCGCTCGCGTTGTTGACATCAATGTCAAAATTTCCCAGCTTGACGACGGAAAAAATGTTCGATTTTTGGACATGTTCTCCCATTTTGTAGAGGAGTGGGGCGTCGTCAAAAGTCATCTTTTTGAGAATGACAAGCTTCATCTAATTACTGCCGGGTATCAAACCTGGGCTGATGCTATGGCTCCGCTTTTCAACGAAATGTTGCAAAGTTCATAATTGTAAATCAAAATGGATGCTGTTTATTTTGTTTCTAGCCGGAAGTGTTTTGTAATAACATTAAAATTGTTAAAAAAAACAAATATATACAAGAACCACACAAAAAATACAAACAAAAAGTTAAAAAACAAAGGTTAATTGTCCTTAAACAAAGTTTTTGATTGCACGGCGAGGTTTCATTTCATTTTATTTGAGACAACAATAAAGTCGAGTTTCAGCCTTTCATACGTTATTTTCATGAGCACCTTGTCTATACAAACTTCAAACAATAAATAAACATGGTGGAACTTTTGGAGGATGGAAAAGCGGCAAATTTATCTTTTTTATGGATTTACCGTTTTAGGCGCCATCTATATTGTCTACTCCATAATTCTACAGACAACTTTAACCGGTAACATTTTACACACAAAAAATTCATAGAAAACACAAGGGAAACTTTTAGCCGTTGTTTATGAAGCTTTTTTAACATTAGAAAATTCGACCGGAATATTTTCAGACCGACCGTTTATAAAATCCATCCGGAAAAAGAGCCCAAAGCCTCTCACAATTCTTTTAGACCAGGCAACTCTCGCAATATGGAGAGACGCCCGTCGAATCCTCGATCCAAAGGATCCGGAAGGTCGTGTCCGTTCAATTGACCCGAGGTCAAAGGAGGTCAAGTGTGTTTTCACCGATGATTTGAAAAGATGGGATGATGCAGACGCCATTATGTTTTACATTCGATCGGATAATGTGTAAGAATGCGAATTTTTCTTATTGTACAACTTTTTTTGAAAAGGTTCTGCTGAGTTTTTTAGAGTCTTTAATTGACTTTTGGTTTTTTTAAATGTAGTACACACCCTAGGAGGTTTCACTCAAACTGGTCAAAGGTCAACCCATCAAAAAAACAGTTGACCCGGCCTCAAATCACCATATTTTTCGAAGGAGATTCTCCCTTGGACAACTTTCGCTTCCCAAGCAAAAGATTCTTGGAGAACTCCTACAACTGGACCTTCACCTACCGTCGTGACTCCACGGTACCTGGGCCCTACGGCTCCTTCCACCTGTACCCTGGAGTGGTTCCTCCCACCCACGTAGAAATCGAGGCGATGCATCGCCACAAGATGGCGGTTCCCTCAGAGCGACTGGATTTCTTCAAGAAAACTTATTTGGGATCCAAGGGGACCCTATCCTCCAAAATCACCAACATAACCTCCAAAACGCTCGTGGCCTGGATGAGTTCCCACTGCCAAACGGAGTCAGAGCGGGAAAACCTGGTGGAAAAACTCAAAACATTTGTCCCCCTCGACGTTTATGGGCGTTGTGGCCGCTTTTGGTGCGAGGGCCGCTCCTGGCTGTGCTTCGAGCATTTTAGCCAACACTACAAGTTCTACCTCTCTTTCGAGAATGCTCTCTGTCTCGACTACGTCACTGAAAAGCTGTACTATGCCCTAAAATACGGGATTGTGCCCGTGGTCTATGGGATCGCCGACTATGTGCAGGTGGCTCCACCTGGATCCTACATCAACGCGCTAGACTTCCCCGACGTTGAAAGCCTAGCCAACTACCTCAAGTTTCTGGACGAACATCCCGAGGAGTATCTCAAGTATTTTTTGTGGAAGGAAAAGTATTGGGTCAAGATCACTTTTCCCTGGTGGGACATTTGCGACAAGCTTTATGAGATTTCCGAGGTCAACGAAAATAATGAGCGGGTCATCAGGAGCAATTATTCAAGGAGCAATGATGATATCACAAGTTGGTGGTTTTCAGGGCCCAAGAATCGAAGCAATAGCGGTCCTATTTGCAGGCCACCGCATATTTTTCCGTTGAGGCGGGAGAATTTGAACAAAAATGAAACGCAATTTTAAAATCGTTAAAATCATTGTTTATTTTATTGTAAATAATTTTTTTTATTGAGACAAAAAATTAAGGCAAGCTCACTTTACTCTGTTTTGAACCTGTTTTTACAAGACGCATAAGACAATAAATTTTGTCAAGCAGAACAGCTGAACAAACGTGAACTTATGTATAAAGAATACTTTTTTGACATTCAATGTCAGTTCGCATTAAAACTTTGACAAAAAGCTCATTATGTGCAGAAAAATTCTAGAGTTTATAATGGAGTTGTGTTTATTTTTGAGCACACACTTGATGAATATTTAAGCTCAGCATTTTATTCTACAAGTTAACCTTAAAAAACAACTCCAGGATCAATCGCTTCATAAATTTTATGCATTATTATTTATTTATGGCTCCTTTGTTCTATTTTTATATGGCTTTGGCCTGATGTGAAAATTCTTTCAATAGATTGTTTATGCAACTTTTAAATGCACGATTAACCTTGACACCGCTGTTTCTGCTTTTCCGTTGCAAAATAAATGTCACACATATATTATTTTAAAATTCAGCCTTGTCCCCCTCCTTCATCCTCATTTGAATATTATTTCAATACTATTACAAAGTTTGCATTTGGCGTGTCACTTTGACACCAATTCTGTCATAGTTGAACTACGTGCAGAATTAAGAAGAATTTTATTTCAGGATTGAAGAAAATGAAGTTGATCATACCTTGTTTACTTGTGGTCCTCATTTTTACAGCTTTTAGCTCTTCACAGCAACAGTATAATGAGGACCAAGTTCTCCATTCGAATGACGAAAATTGGGCCAGTGGCAACAAAGCAAACGGAAACGGCCCCTTGATGTTGACCCCCTACATAAAAATGGGGCGCATTTTCGAGGCTCAATCCCAGGCCCGGGTCACCAACTTTACCAATCTGCCCAGCTTCTCGGGATTCCTCAGCGTCAGCAAGACGAATCACATGTTCTTTTGGTACTTTCCAAACGTAAGTTGTAAAATGTTGTTACAATTTCAGAATTTATAAATTTTGTAAAAAATGCGCTTTTCAAAATTTTAGTTTTTTTTTACTTTTTCCAAACAAAAACAGCAAAATCCAAATGCTCCGCTTATCCTTTGGCTGCAAGGGGGTCCTGGGGAGTCGGCCATGTTTGGCTTGTTCACTGAGCACGGACCCTTTGTCATCGACGCCTCCTTGAGCAAAGTCAGCATGAGGGCAAACGCCTGGACAAAAACTCATTCGGTCATTTATATGGATTCTCCCGTTGGTGCAGGTGGAAATTTAAGAAATCCTTGTCTTTTTTCAAAAAATGCAAGATTTTATGCCATGGAATTGAATTGAATGTTTAAAATTGGATGCTGGTGGTCGTGGCAGGATTTAGCTTCACAGAGAATAGAAACAATATGGCTAAAAATCAGGAAGATGTCGCCCGAGACTTGTACGAGGCACTTCTCCAGTTTTTCAAGCTGTTTCCCGAGCAACGATTTGTCGACTTTTTTGTGGCTGGAGAATCGTACGGAGGTGAATTTTGATAAGACTGGCAATAATTTATAAAAATTTCATCAAATCACGGGATTTATGACCAAAATTGTGTTCAAATATGATTTGGACAGATTTTTGTTTGGGGTGGCGCTAAAATTCAAAATTACGTTTGAAAAATATTTTTTAAATGCTTCCAGGAAAATATGTTCCCGCCATTACGCGTAAAATTCACGAGGAAAATCAAGGTCGTCTATTCATGGAAAAGATTAATCTCAAGGGGATGGCGATTGGAGATGCTTTTACAAATCCTAGCGCTATGCTCGACTATGGCGATTTCCTTTATACTTTGGGTCTTATTGGCAATCAAGGTATTCAAAAAATTGTGAAATTTCCAAAAAATTAACAAAAACTGTGACTGCAACAAAATTAAAATTTTGACCTCATTTGACCTTTTTACCTAGCTCGAGATATTTTCCGGGCAGAAGAGGACAAGGCAAGACAGTTGCTCTCGCAGAAAAAGTTCATCGATGCTTTTCGTGTAAGAATTGCCGGTTTTGTCCTTGACGTTTCCGAAATCTCAATTGACCTTTTTTTATACTTTCTTGATGACCCTTGCTTTGACCTTACCCTTGAACTTTATTTCAATATTTTCAGGTAATGGACAAATTAATCCTGGGCTCTCTGCCCGAATCGCAGCCCTCAATTTTTGAGCAGCAAACCGGAGCCAAGACCATATACAACTATTTGCTGGAGGAGGATCCTGCAGATCAACGACGATTCATTGGATTAGTCCAGCAGGTTCGATAACCATAGAATTAAAGAAAATGGCGGACCATTAAAATGATTTAAATTTTTAAAAAAATGTGCAAACACAATTTTTTAGGAGTATGTCCGTCGCTCGATCCACGTGGGAGGTCGAGCCTTCAACTACTTCGACCTGGGTGGTCCCGTCGCGGACAATTTGATGGGCGACATTTACATGAGTCAACAGCCCAACGTGGAACTGCTGTTGAATGCCCCTGAAAAATACAGAATCATGTTCTACACGGGTCTGTTGGACATAATTTGTGGGGAGCCCCTGGCCAACAACTTTATTCGCGGCCTCGAGTGGGCCGGGGCGGCCAACTTTAAACAGTCCCCCCGAGAAATTTGGCGCAAACCTAGTGACGCGGGAAATGGAACGATTTTCGGCTATTCTCAAGTCTCAAGTGGCGGAAGGCTGGCCCAGGTTTTGGTTCGAAATGCAGGTCATCGAGTGCCCTATGACCAAAGTGAAGCCGCGTTGGACATGATCACTCGATTTACTCGTGGAAGACCGTTTGGGCAAAATCCCTGAATTTAATAAGGATAAACAATAAACAATGTATAAAAAATCAAGTCAATGTAAAAATCATCCACGCGAAAGTTTGGGTACTTTTGTTTCCCAGTTTTTTCAATATGCGATAATATCTAAAAGAAGTAAGAATCAAATAAGCAGCTGGCCATTAAATGGACTCTAAAACTAGAACTTCTTGTATTTTGCTAAGCATGGATGTAAAGAGGAATTTGTTTGCCCATTTTTTGTCTTGCTCTACTTTTCGAAAATTTTTAAAGTGTAATATAAACACGCTAGTAAGTACATTTAAAAACTATGACGTTGCATCAACATCATCAGTGTACTTGCGATTTTAAGCTATATCAACAGACAAGAAACTCTTAAGCGGCGTTGGATTCCTCCAAAGGCGAGACGAGGATAGAGAGCTAACAATGCACACTCAGCAAGTTTATGGCTGGGATTTTTATGAAACCTACACCATTTTGTAGATTTCGGCCTCCTAAATTCAATTATGTGTGTCATTCATCCGCATGCGCAATTTTCAATTTTCAAAATCAAAATTTTGTAAAAAAACTACCTTTTCATTGAGAAATTGTAAAACTTCGACGCCGCTCGCCAAAAACTGCAGTTTCTTACGCTTCCCTTTTTCGCTTTAAACGCTTTTTCAAGCTTTGAATCAGCCTGTGGGGATGAATGACCTGTACTCTTCGATCAGGTTCATGGAAATCTACTAAGACGTGACCTTGAAAGGTCAAAAGGAGGCAAAATTTTGATTTTTGGCGGGCTCTCACGGGCGTGTTTATGAAATCAACAGACGAATGTTTCGGGATCATTGACCTTCTCAACGAGGCCTACCAGGCAGGGTAGGCCTCGAGGGGACATGCGGGAAATGTCCCTTGTTAGACGACCTTATTGACGTTTCAACCAACAATCCAGGCCTCGGGTTGAATATTATGCGACAAGGATGCACTGAGCCATCTGAAGTAAGGAAAAATACCAGGAACATGTAAAATGCTACCGAGCGTCATCCAAGTTGTACATCATGAGTACCCAAAGAAAATAATGGAATCTGAAGCTCCAAATCTAAAAGGTAAGTATGTAAGTGGTGTAACATAAGTAAATCACAAATTCCAGAGGTGTTCACTTGCTGCGTGCATTGCTAATATTTAATTATTTATTTACAGGTCATGGGTCAAGTCAATTTGTGAAGTACAGTAGGCCATAGTTATCTTGGGCAAAAAACGTTGCACCTGCATCAACATTCGGCATTTCCCCTCAGATTTTTGTTAGACTTTGACTTTTTCTCGGAGAGTCCAAAGGTTGTTGTTGTTGACGGTTTAATTTTTCGGCTCAAAGTTGACCTGACCTCTCCTCCACTGGAGACAGACGAAGGACATCTCATTTGATTTTCCAATCCATGGCTATTGGAACGAGAAAAGCTATTCAAACTCTAAATATTGTGCTCTATGACCTATGGCATTGTTTCATCATAGAGAAAATGCTAGTTATATAAACACGTTACATAACTCCGCACTCTTGGCCAACTTTTACAGAATAATTTGCTGTACTTATCGTTAATATGTTTCATCTTGGGAATTTCATCATCAGTCGGACGACATAATGCCTGATGCACTGCACATACATTTATTGCACAATAACCGGTGAACGTTTTCCGTCAATTATCTCCCACTTTTGTCTAAATAATCGAGTTAATTATTTTATTTGTTTATGCTACGGTATTCTCGTTATTAGGTGCGAATTATTGCAAAAATACTTAATGAGGTGTGGAGTTGATGCGCAATTTCATCCATACATAATAATAAGCTTATAATTTTTTTGTTTGCGTGATCATACTTATGGATTTGGTAACCACCTCTTGCAACACAACAATCCAGCGTAAATACTTATTCACAGCCATTTATTGTTGATCAAAGCAGTGTCAACAAATTCAAACTCTAGCTCTGTATAATATGGATCCACCGAGAAATAACGGGATCGAACATCGATCTGCGTTGAAAAACAAGAAAAACTCATCCCTGACATGGTCCCATTTAAAATACAACCTTTGGATGGTCAAGCTCAACACCTGGGTCAAAATTCTGCCGACTGACCTCGATTTAGAGTCAGGACGATTACAAATACCGGAAACGACAAAAACAGGACGAAAAAATTCAACGAGTTTTCTCTATGGCTTCTGGAACGTCTTTGTGATACTACGAATCATCATTTTATTGGCCGATGCTCTCACCTCGATACTCTTGTACAAAATCAATCGAGCGTCCAAAATTTCGCAAGTTGAAAGTTCTGGGGCTTCTTCCAAGGATTCCTCAGGTTTGGCGGTTCATCGAATCGTTCTGACGACATTCATGGCTTTCAGCAGTGTTGGCATGTACTATGGCTATCATACCTGCACTAGCTTGGAGCTGTCCACCCTAACCTTGAACTTTAATACGGTCACTGGAGGTTTCAAAAGAAGAAGCATCGCACTTTTTCAGAGTCAATCCAAAGAGTCACCTCCAAAGGTCAAATTAAGGTCATGTCTTCACTTTGGCTCCGTCACTTGGCGGTCACTCCGGGTCAAGTTGCTGGTATATCTGCCCTTTATTATTTACTCGATACTTCCTGCATTCCTGGGACTTATGGTTGTGGATCCAAAAATCTCCATGCTGCTCTCATCCTACGCGGTCAAAATTGAGGTCATTGCGAGGTCAAGGTCACAATCGCCGTATCTCTTTTTCTCGATCTACTGGAGTTTGGCCTTCATGGACCTGCTCTTCTACTTTTTCTGGTGCAGCCTGGTCTCTATCACGGTCTCCATGTTTCTCTTTGTCTTCATGTACCTGGAGGACACAGCCCAGTCGGCTATTGAGCAAACAAGGTCAGAGGTCAAAAGTTTAAACAGTATAAGAAATGTTGTTTTTTTATTGAAACAATTAAAGGTTAATTCTTTCTTCTTGTTAATCATTAATACAGAACTGCTGGAGCTGGAGGTCTAAAAAATGCTCAAAAGTCTCTACTCGGCCTAAAACTCCTCCAAATGCAGTTTAACCGAATTTCCTCCTTTGTTGTGTATATGACGAAACTTGTTGCGATCGCGGGGGCCGTTATCGGCGGCTTTGGGGGGATCAAACTGTTCAAGTCAAACGCGACCATGTCCGTAGTCTACTTTGTGATGTTCGTGGAGGCCATTTTTTGCCACGTCCTCATGTACAACGATGTCTATCGGATCACCGAAAATGTGGAGGAGCTCAAACAGGGAATTTTGGTGGGGGCCCAAAACACGGCGGGGATCGGGCGCAGGGATCGACTGGAGTATAAAAAATTTGTCATGTCCGTTCAGCGGCTGGGTATTCAGGCCGGGGGGTTTTACATCATAGAGCGAGAGAACACCATCGTTTTTCTGGGCTTTGTTTTACAAAAAATTGTGGAGCTTCTTCTCACTTCTTGAAGTTTCCAATAGTCCTTGTATTTACTGTAGAATCTAAAAATAATATATAACGTATCCAAAATAATTTTTTTCATCATTATACTCGTATACTAGCATAATTCTCTAGTTGGCTTTGTTTATCAAAGAGATCCACATTTCCTACACTCTTCCAACAGAGTAAACATGACTTTAAATGGTAAACGGCGCCGAAGTCAACCATATAATGTATAAAATATAGTAATGACTAAAAGCATTCAGATGAGACATTTCGGCGCCGTTCAAGTTTTTTTTGGCCTTTTACGTCTTTTGTTGTGTATAGATCTGCTTTTTCTTCTTCAGACCTTTGGAATTCTGAAATAAAAATTTAAAATTGAGATACAAATGGAGCAAAAAAAGTGAGGTTGAAATGCAGAAAAGACTATGTATGACTATGTAGTTATTTACATACGGCAAAGAATGTGAGGACCAGCTCTTGTTGTCATGATGCATTTACTACATATAGCATAATATGTATAGCTATTATGTATACAGTATACACTATACACACTTGAATCGCTCTTCAACTGTTCACAAAAGAAAGGGTCTTCATCCCTGAAATGAGAAGGGGAAAAAGGCTCGGGCCTCTTTTTTCCATGATTGTTGTGTGTACTTATTATGTACCTTTCGGATATTATAACAAATAAAGAGAACTTCAGTAAATATGTCCCGTCCTTGTTGACAAAGCGCGAAGGGAAAAATACATGTGACAGATCAGGAAAACAGAAAATCGGAAAACATTGTGCCTGGAACCTGGAAATTATTTTATTTTGCAGCAAAATATTAAAATACTCATTTTCTTCCCCTAAATGTCACGCCATAAAATGAGCTGGAACTTTTTACACAAGGTGAAGCAACTGTGGAAAATTTCCATTAGCTCTACTTCAAACTCAAAGGTACTTCCATATTCCATAATCCATAACTTTATCATATACAGTATTACCATGTATTTCATGTAAAATGTAAGTAAATAATAGTAAAATATTATTTTAAAGCTTTTCGTCAGAAATGCTGCATTTGGTTGCTCTTTATAACATAATTATGATTATGATTCTATACATTCTACTATGGAAAAGAGTGTAAAGTTTCAAAATAATATTTTCAATTCAGATGACATATATGGAACTGGAGTCACAAGTGTGTCAACTCAAAAGAGAGGTGAAACAAAACAAGCAAATGATTTCCTTACTCAAGCAACGTATTTCGAAGCAGGATCAGCTGTTGTTGAATCAGGCGGAGAGGCTGGAACAAGATGGCAAGTTAATTGAAAACTTTATCCACAAAAACTTAGATACATCAACCGTAACCGTAGTAACCAAGTCTGATCGCCACAACAACTATCTGAAGAAACATGTTCCAAAATCTAACTATTTGCAATAATAATCAACGTCTTCCTTTATTCAATTTTACGGCTAAGAGCTAATTTTAAGACTTAACTTTAGTGTGATTCAATTTCTAATATAACTTTACTTTACTTTTTTATGTATGTTTTGTACATAATTACTAATTCTACTTTTTATGCATGTGATTTACGTAACTATACTTCATTCACTTTTACTTTTTAATGGTTCAACGTTTTATATTTTTATTGAATACTTATTGATAACAATGTACCTGTATAATTTATTTTTTAATCCAAAATCATCAAAAGAAAAACTGCAAAGCCAAATTAACGAATAAGTAATAAGTAATCAACTTTCAAGTTTTCAAAATCTTAAATTATTGCATGCAGACGAAAATGACGGGTTTTCGTGAGCCAGAAACTACCAGAAATTCTTATCAAAACGGTAACTTCAACTAATAATTTACTAATAATTAACCACTGTAAACATTGAAAAAACCGTCCTCATCCGAGTCATTTGCATATTCCTGTCGTCTCCCCCGGTTTCCTGATTGGAATCTGACCGGACCTGACCCCTGACTTCGGGAGAGTTGTTGAGGTCGACCAAACATGTTTGAGTTTTCCAGGAGGACTGGCGGTGCTTGACCTTTCTTTACAATTTCTTCTTGATCTTCCATCGCTGGCAAGACAGCCATGCCCAAAGTTTCTACCAAAAATCAAAAGATTATTACACACCAAAATTACCTATTTTTTGTAAACATCAACTTTGGTTTACGAAAAAGGATTTTAATTTGATCAACTTACCTTTGGCAGCATGGACAACAGTGCAGTTTCGATGGTAGATCCTCACCTGAAAAGTAAAAATTCATGAATTATATCAAATGCAAAAAATTTCCAGTAAAGTTATAAAATGAATATTAAATGCTGGAGATGTTTCTGACCTCTGTGGCGTTCATGTTAGAATTACTGGGAATGAAATTCTCCAGTAAGGTCACTGGCATTCCCATTCCTCCAGGAACGTTTGATGGAAGATCTTGAGGTCTTCGATCGAACGGGAAACCCATCGGCTTTCGATCCGGATAATCTTCATCGAGTCGTCCGCAGAAGCTGTAGGCTTCTTTGCATGGTGGTCGTTTTGGATTCTTAAGCTTGATAGCGTCGTTTCGAGCGTCTGTGACCATGACGAACAGGTCAAAGGGCATGCCCTCGGCGGTTCCTCGGGGTAACAGCAAATGTTGAGGGAATCCACAAGCTGTGAAGACACCAAAAATAAAGCCTTTATTTCAAGCATTGAACTTGACGTATAGACAGATTTTTTGCTCATGAACTAAATATCATTGGCAATAAAATTGATTAGTTTTTCTTAAAATTCCTGTTTATTAACAAAACATCTACATTTTCAACAGAAACATACCACAAATAGCCTCTTGCGGTTTGGCAGCTCGATCATTCCCTTCCATGAAGGGTTGGTCGAGATCACTAAACGTCTGATCCCAATCAACGGTCACACTGCTTTGGGTCGACTTGCGGAAGATTGTCTGAGTTCCAGGTTTAATCTGCTCCCAAAACTTGTCCATTTCAAAAAACATTGTGCGCTGTTCCGAGAACTGAAGTTGTTCGCCATGCTCATTGAGACGCGGAGCCATGAAAATTCGGAATGTACCCGTGACCGGTTGGGTCGTCACGTTGTTGACCTTAATTTAGATAGGAATAAATAATTAGTTACATAATGCTAATTTTTTGAAATATTTTTCATTTATAATTTTATATTTTCATACTTCCATACCGTAATGTTGTACTGGAAGGCAATGTTGTCCAAATGCGTGTAGCGGGCCCAAATTTTACCTCCCATTTCCATTCGGTTCAAATCCAGTCCTCGACCTGAAGACGACATTTTTTAAAAAAACCTTTCAAAAATATTTGTGTAGAATCTTAAATAGGTACAAAAAGTTAGCTCACTCAAGTCCATGTCCCTTTGACCCCATCGGGTGACCAGGACATTTTTGTCCTTCTCGTTTTCCGTCTGCACTTCGACGTTGGCAACGACTACGTCAGACCACACAAGCTACAAAATGGAGAAAATCAGAATTTTAAACATTTGTCATTGTTGTAATTGTTAATTATGAAAACGAAAATTTAAAGGTAATTGTTTTCTTGTTCTTACATAACTCCGATCGTATGGTGGCAAAGTCTGCTTGTACTTGTCAAAGATCTCGTCAATGAACTTGTGCCAGCGCCAGAAGACGGGGTCACGACAGGCCGTGGCCTCGGATCCCATCGGTCCAAACCTCTCCTTTAATGTTTAATCAAGTAAATTTTGTCACAAATTCAACGTTTCCAAGGATAAAGTTAAAATGAAATCTGCCAAAGTTTGAGGTTCAGGGTACTTAATTATCTTTTAAAAAATTATAATTTGTTGAAAACATTAGTTCTTACTCCGTGATGGCTCAGAGGGTCGTGACTCAAGCCTATGATTACCTGTAATGTTTTTTAAAATGCAAAATCATCAGCATCAAAACAGCACAGAAACAATTATGAGTAACTAACCAATTTTAACCAATTTACAATTTTGATTTTTTACATGTCCCATATTATGAAGGTTGCCATAGTAGCCCATGTTGACCGAAATTTGCGAGGCCTCGATAATGCTCCCCAAAATGTCAATTCCGTTTGATTCATCCAACGGCAACTTTTCACCCTTATCCTGTATATTAAAGTAACGAGTTAAAAGCCATTCCGTATCAGAAATAAAGGCTAGATTTTAATTTTTATACAAAAAGCCAATCAGTTTTTGAAAATACTAAAAACTAGAAGCATTTAAAAACTTGAGGGAACTTTAGCTAAAATGCACAATTTTTCGTACCGTTAAAACCATTTTGACGTCAATTGCATCCAGAATTCGATCTTTCCACCTGCGGATGTCCTCGATGCTAACGTTTAGACCGTTTCTTTTGACATGGACGAGGGGAGTGTTTGCCTGTTTGCAAAAATAAGAAAAGAAAAGTACATTTAAATAATTTAGTTTAACTTTTTTGAATAATTTTAATCAAATCAATATTTAATTTACTTGTCGATTTCCCCAATTTTGCCCGGAGTTCATGTCCCTCAACTTTGGAAAGTAGGCCTCGGTGACCATCGGGTTTCCGGCAATGTCCAACGGTACGGCACGGGTTAAACCGTTTGACAGTCTTTCAGCGTCGTAACTAAGTATGGCAAAGAGAATTGGTTTTTGAAAATCAGCAAGCAAATTTCGAAATGTCGACTGTTGTCAAAGCTATTTTAGATTTTAGTGAATTGAGCTTAGGCATACTCACCGAGCCAACATGCCGTGATGCATGTAATAGAATAGTTCTCCCTTTCGATTTCTCAGCCCCGCCGGAGCACTGACCTGAAAAAAAAGTGGACACAATTTTAAAATGTGCATTAAAATTTTGTAAAAATTCAAAATGTCAAGAATTTTTTAATTGATTTCATTTTTTACCATAGCTATAGTAAGTACGTAGTACGTATAGTTATTTTACCACATAGACCAGATGGAAATGATAGTGGTGACTGGCGATGCCCAAGTCCTCTCTAAAATAGCCAACTTTGTTCTCCGGGTTCTCATTCCGACCCGAGAAACTCTTGTCGATGGTCACATCGATCTTTCTGGATTCCCGCTGGTTTCTGTCCCGAAGATCAGCTTCAGATAGACAGTTGGGATCCGTCATCGGTCCGTTTATTGTAATCACTTGCTGTAATACACAGAGTTAAAATTTTCGTTTCTTTACAAAATTGACACTTTTCTTCCTCTTATGCATGTACAAAAGTAATCAAGTTTCCTAATTTTTGCCAAACCTTATTAGTTAATTAATGTTAGACTACTTAAGAAAGTTAATTGAAGTTAATTTTGTTTATGTACCCGCATTGGCTTTCCATCCTTTTCCACGGGCATTTTGCCCATCTTTGCAGCCTGGCTGATTACACCTGCCAGTAGAAAAGATATACATACAATAATAATTCATGTTTGTACCTATTTACTTAATTATTTAAACCTGGGCTAACTCTTTTATGGGAGGAATAAGCAGTAACATTTATGCAAAGAATGACCTGCGGGCAGGAACAAGTCGGGCATGACCTCTCGAATCGGGGGCATTCGGACTCCCTTCATATCCTTCCTGTTGAGGGCGGCTCGACTCACGGCATGAAGCCAAAGGCTTGAATTTACATTCGGATTATCTCTGGTCATCGCACTCATGTTCAGAAAGTCGTCAGTTGAGGGTTGACCTTTTATAAAAATCAGGGTTATTTAGTCATGTGAATTTAATTTTTTTTTCATGCGTACATACATAAGTAATATTTTTGTTTTTCGCCAAATTTCAACCTTAAAAAATGGGATAAGATGAAAAACTTTTAAGATTTTAAAATAATATGATGTATATTACTCATGAGAATGTTATAGAGTTGGTTTTCGGCGTCGCGATGAGTGGGCATGAAGTAGGAAAATTGGTCACTTCTTGGCACGGCCTAAGTGGTCACAAATTTCACTATAAAATTTTAACATTTTTTCATTTTGTCTGAATTTTTTTGAGCTGCACTGTGCAGTTCAATTGAAATGTATAATTTACGTACCATTCCGATCCCTCGAAGGTCGGGCATCTCTCTGGGCTTCCTCACCATGATCTGGGACTTGACCTCGTTGTGACTGGCCTTGTTTCCGATAGAGCTGGTCAGCATGACATTTATTCTTTCCCGAGCATCTTGAGACATTCCGTCCATGGGGACATTGTACATCATCAAATTTTCCCTCGGGCCTGAATTCATCAACAGCATTATTATCAAGTTGCCTCGTTTCGTACACATACAGGTGATACTTTATATGACTTTATGCATTACAGTTTGAATAAAAGTGACACAAGACAAAAACAAAGCTCACCTTTCGGTCCCATGTAAAGAGGCTAGAAATACACAAAATGCAAAATATTTAATTTTGGTTTTGCACATCACAGGAGAAATATTGTTTTTAGTTTTTTCTTTACTTAAATTTTACCTCATCCAGCCGCTCAAACAGGTACATAAACTTCTTTTGGTCCTCTCCGTTCATCTTGAGCCTTGAGTACTCCGATCTAGTTGTTCAGTCAAATATTCAGCAGGCTAAATGTTTTTGTCAAACAAAATCCTGAAACAAGCAGAAAGTTTTTTAGCTTGCTCAAAGAGCAAAATCAAGTTTAAAATTAAAAAAGAAAAAATAAGCGATTGACTTTGATTTCAACCAGCCAAGCGGACGACGGCTAGTTACTGGAGAAAATTAACCATCGCTCAATTAAAAGGACAAGGAAAAACTTTAGGAGCAAAATAAATAATTTGTGGTTTTCAAATTTCATGTAATTTTAACCTCGCGTTTGTGCTTAGTACATACTACATACATAATACATATGATGTATAATGTATAAGAGTTAAATTGCACCAGGAAAGTTGAAATGGAAAAGGTGACGTGGACCTCCAACTTTGTATAACTGGACACTGGACACTGGACACTTTATCCAATTGACTTGTTGCCGGAAATGCAAAACCAGAGGCGTTGTCTTTGTCACTGTCTTTGTCTCTCCCTTCCTTGTGTCACTTGTGGTCTGGCTTTATTTAAATAGGTATCTAGCGATACATTTTGATGCTAAATAAATGAAAAGCCATTAAATTTAAGCATTTACAGACATTCTCCATTCTCCTGATTTTGGTGTTTTCATACAATTTACTTATAATATTTTTAGTTTTTTCCTGTGGGTCTTTATGTTTCGGCTAGTAGAAGCTTCATGATGGACGGACTGTCAAAAGCTAATATTTGCAAAGGCTTCCGTTTATACATCGGTTGTAAACCGTAGGTTTGCGGTTTTGGTCCTTATGAGTTCTTCATTTATTTTTGTACAATAAATTACGTTTCCTTTAGGTGGACACTTGTCGCTATAGGCAAAGAATTGCATATTATGTATTCTCTGGCTATGTCAAATTTGTGGCTCAATTTTTCATTACTTTTTACTCTATGAGTGGTTCTTATAGTTAGCTTATGGAGAAAGCATCATAGAGTAAAAATTTACAAAAAATTAAGCCGCAAATTCGACATAGCCAGAGAATATTTACTTTGTTTTGAGTGATTGACCTAAGTTTGGCTCTCTCCTTACATGATCAGTGTGTAAACTGCTGAGCATAAGTTTACGTATTGTGGAACCAGATAATTTTGTTAATTATTACCTGTCGTCTACAAACATTTTTTCTTTCTTTTCGGCCTACAATTAGTAAAGCAGGATGAATAAATGCAGTTTCTCCAACGGATTTCCCTTCCTCTACTTCCCTTGTACAATTTTTCATCAACAGCTATAATGATATGCAAAAAATGTATGGGCAAAAAGAGTAAAAATAAGTTTTCAAGTAAGGGGAGTAGATGAAGGGCAATCCGTAAGAGAAACTGCCATCATTCATCCTAGTATCTATACTTTTTGTTCGCCGAAAAGGAAGAAAAAATGGGGCAACTGCAAAAAGTATGCATGCATCACTCTGCAGGGTTACGTACCCATGTTTCCGCAGGATATCGTTCATTCGCACGAAACCGTGCATTTTTCGGCTCTTGACCTACTACCCATTACCCACTGCCGATCTACTCAAAAGGTAGTCTCTACTGTAACTACCGAAATGTAATATTGCAAAAACTGTGAAAGTATGAACCTCTGGTGGTGTGGGGATCTTTTTGGAACCTTTCATTATAACGAAGGCCAGGAGGACGGACCAGGTTTAATTGTGCGGCGTCAAATCTCGCTTTGGATTTTGTTCTGTGGGGTTGACTTTTATGAAGTTTGGAACCTTTCCTGTGTCAATGGGCTTTGACGCCGTTCGAAGATTTTTACATATTATTGCAAAGGATGATACTTAAAATACACTGAAACAATGCTTACCCTGAATTTCCTAGTTTTTCACCCTGCTGAAAAAATGTAGAAACAAAGTATTAAAAATGAAAAACAGGGTTTTGGTTCAATCTGTGAATTATAAAAAATTTACATGGGAGATCATTATTCATTATTGGGTCGTAAGTAACAATTAATTGTCCAGCAACATAGTTAATATCAATTAGCAGGAGCACTTGCACTTCTGAAGTTGTACAGTCATTTGATGAGTAGAATTGGCAGCGTTATTAGAGCTAGACTGTGTTGGTATGATTGTCTTGCTGTGTGTACTTAAAAAGGCAGCCTCATATGTATGCAGTATGTAACTATTTTAATGCACATTGTAGATATATAAAGTGCGAGGGAATATTGTTGTACGGTATAGTGAATGAATATGCTGGTTATGTATTATGTACACATTATGTATTATGTGTATGTATTTATTTATGCTCGCATAATTACGGCCACTGCGGCCTTTACAAAACAACTTGCAGGCAATGTACGCTTGTATAATGAATATGAGTTGACGATAGGACGAGTCGATGGGCAGAGGCAGAGGCAGAGGCAGAGGTTGACGAGAGCAATCAAATAGTTAGAATGAAGATGAAATGGAAACTGTTTCAATGTATCCGTAAGTACATACATACATGCATACGTATGCATGTGGCCTCTAGGCCAAGAGATTTACTCTCTCTTACATGACATCTTACTCTATTGTTATTTTACTTGCCAATGTCTTGATCTTCGCCGCGGTTCTTAATGTCTTTACCTATATATAACGTCTGCATAGTATAGTCCAATGTGTACCTTTTTATGCACGAAATGGACTCTTATGTGATAAATGCGATTCGACGGTCGCAAGGAAGAATTTTTTTCCCGATTCAAAACAAAGATATCACAGGATATATATAAATTTAACACAGCGAAAAGTTAAGTACTATTTTAAGACCTTGTACAGCTTGTCAAACCTAAAACGGCAAAATTTTAGCTGTGTTCCTTTTTCTCATAAATATGTGTGTACATACAGTGTACAGGGTACAGCGTAAACATATCATATTATATAAATCTTTTCCTGTGTGGCAAAATGTTATCTATTTTTCTTCCTCTTTCAAAGTCAATGACAATTGACAATCACCATAATGGTAATGGTCAATTTTTGGCCAGTTCTGTAAATAAATGTCATCCGATCGAGTATCGAGAGCGATCATTGATCCAGTATGATGTACTTATTAGAATCATAAAAAATTTGTCGTGTGTCATCAATAGATATCAAGATAAAGGTTATAAAAAATGCACTTTTTTGCTTCGTCTTCTTGTCCTGTCTCGTTTTTTCTTGTTTTGTCCTGTTTTTAATGCTCCTTGCTACTGCAGCTCGATGGCTTTGAAACCAAAAGTAAAGAAGATAAAAGATTCATAAATTTTGTGACTTCTTGTTTGGCATTTACCTTTGATTTAAGTAATACATAAAGAGGCTTGGCGTAGGTAAGTACATGCTTAGATAATTTGAGAGGCAGAAGATCTGTCATTGTGTGTGTGTCTTGTTTAATTATAATGAACGACTTTGTTTCTTTTGTCTAAAAAGACATGGATGAGAAAAAAACATTACAAGAAGTCACCTTCTCAATATTATTAACCTTTTTTGATTATGTGTGCACTGTATGGATTCTTGCCCATGAAGTATGTACGTAGTACAATATACAGGTAAATGACAGATAAAGTTTTCCTTGCAAGTTCATGCGGAAAATTAGTATGTTTTGTGTGCAAATCAACGTACTTATGTATTCACATTTTTGTTTTTGGGCATTTTGTAAGTATTTGACATGTGTCCTTTAATGTGTTCATTCTCAATGGTCAAAATATTGGTGCATTATTGTAGTGCTGCTAACAATCAGCTATTATGCTTAGCCTTAGTATCTTCTTGCTTCTAGAGTATATAAAGGAATTGCAAAATATGAATCAGTACAGTCAAATCTACTAGTTGTCAAGAAACGGTGACATCAACTCATAGAAGCAAAGACCAACTTGGAAAAAAATCCATCATCATGGCTCGAATGGTAATTTAACTCTCATCTTCCTACCAAATGTCATATGATGCAGAACATTTTAAAGCTGGGAAATTATTTTTTCGAATCAGGCAGTGTATGGTTCAAAATTATCAATTTTTGGTTATTTTTTGAATTTCAGCTGATTGTTCTTTGCGTCTCTCTGGCCGTTGTCCACATGACCTGTGGCCAAGGTGGATACTCTGGCGGAGGGCAAGGAGGATATTCTGGAGGTGCACGAGTTAGCGGAGGATATTCCGCCCCTCAACAACAGCAAAGACGACAGCAAACTAGCGGCGGCTATTCCGGCGGAGCCTCAGCAGGAGGGTCTTCAAGCGGTGCAGCTCGAGGTGGTTCTTCCGGCGGAGCAGCTACTGGCGGGTATTCTGGTGGAGCTTCTTCAGGCAGCACAGCAAGAAGCGGATATTCCGGTGGAGCGGCAGCTGGCGGCGCAGCCCGAGGCGGATATTCTGGCGGAGCTTCTGCTGGAGGATATTCAAGCACCGCAGCCCGAGGCGGATATTCGGCTCCACAAAGAAGCGCCTCTTCAACCTCAGTTTCACAAAGCTATGGAGCTCCCCAACAAGCTCGAGGCGGTTATTCCAGCAGCAGTAGCAGCAGTGCCAGCCGACCTCAAGGAGGATACTCTGCTCCACAACGTCAAGTTTCCCAATCTTATGGAGCTCCTCAACAACAACGACAACAGCAACAACAGCGTGGCGGTTACTCCAGCGGACCTCAAGGCGGCTATTCTGCCCCACAAAGACGAGCTGCTGCTTCTCCCGCTCAAAGCTATGGAGCTCCTCAGCGTGCTGCTGGTGGATACTCTGGAGCTTCATCTGGATCTCAAGGGGCTCGAGGCGGGTATGCTAGCAGCAGCAGCAGCGTCAGCCGACCTCAAGGAGGATATTCTGCTCCTCAACGTCAAGTCTCCCAATCTTATGGAGCTCCCGTCAGCGGTGGATACCAAGGTTAAACCCTGGAAAATCACGCCATGCTCATGCAAAAATACCAATAACGGATCTAAGTCAACATGAAACTAATCAATATCCAATATCTAGATTTTTTATACATAATATTACAGAATTTAATGCATCTATTTAAATGTATTTATGTATTTCCTCCTCATCCATTCTAAGCCCACATAATATTTGATGGAGTCTTTGCCGTGAAATTTTTTTCCGGCGTTGCATTCTATCAAGTCTCAAGTGTCAAAGTCAACAAGACGCGGCGAGGAAAACAAAAAGTTTGTGACACTTATGTTATACAAACTTTTTATTTCAAAGTTGAAATTTTAAAGCAACACAACAAATAAAGTTGTTTTTGTGCGGCAAAGTAAAGGTACTTGTGTATTGAATTTTTTATTGCATTTCGATATTTTGTCATGTTGCACACATAATTAATGCCTATCCTATTTTATGTATGCGTTAAGTACAGAAAGATATACTGTTCGATTTGCACCAAACGCGAGGCCATAAAATTTCTTTTCCTTTGAAATTGTTGGCTCTCATAGCGTCTAAAAGTTCATAAACGGCGTCGAAATCCTTCAAAGTCAAACATTGAAATTACTCCGAACTTGGGAGAGTTTGACGGCACGTACTTGTTTTTACACGATTTTTTTGCTCTATTCAGCAAAAAAACTTCACTATTTTCGTACAATATGCAACTGCATTTTCCATTTCAAATATCTAACAAACAAAACTTTGACCATATTATATTCATATATAAAAATCTATATTGGAGGATATTAAATCTTTTCCTGTACTCTTGAGTAGGTATTAACGACAGGTGTGTACATTGCACAATGCAGAGATCCTTTTTTATTGTACTTGTTGTATTTCATTAGAGTTTATTACATTATGGTCACAAAAACTTGAAAAACGTGATGCCCATGTACCGACCCTATGCCTATGCACAAAAAGGAAGCAGAATCTCTAAAATACAAGTCTCAAACTGTTATCACGTAAGGTGTGCATAATCATTTCTGTTTTCATACCTATACATTATACATATTTACGTGCATATCTACTAAAACTAAAAATATCTGCTCTTCCTTTTAGCCTGAAATCTCAAAATCATACATACCGCTGCTTATAATTTTGCTCGTTAATAATTGCTAAGAAAATAGCACCGAACATGTCGGCAGTCGGCACAGACAAATTGTTTTAATTTATAGAATTTTTTGTAACTGTCCATGTACTGTGAAACCAGAAACAAATTGCGCTTTTTCTCACAAATTGTTAGCTGGCCACATGACCAGTCTCATTCTCATTCTGCACTCTTTGAAGTACTTCAACGCCGCTCGAGACTTGTTTTTGGCTTATTGGAATCTTGAAGTTCTCCTCTTTCTACAAACTTCTATACCTAACAACACGGCAAAATGTCATGAGTGGCGTCGAAGTACTTCAAAGAGTAAGAACAGAGCGAGAGAATGAGGCTGGTAATTTGGCAAGCCAAAAACAAGTGAGAAAAATTGCAGTTATTTGTTTCTGGTTTCACAGTATTACAGTAGGAAAATAGTTGAGGTATTACCCTGTCCTTGAGACTTGTGATGAGCTTCTGTAGTTTGCAGTATGAGAGAAGATGAGCCGGTACATATTCTATGCAACATTTTCAGATGTGGATTCGTAATATTTATTAGCTGTACATTGTACACATATTATGTACTTATGTATTTACAAGAAATATTCCAGGTGAGCTACTAAGAGATTCTGTATTCTAGCCCCTCATTTGGTTACTAATAGTTAGTTTTTTTGTCCTTTGCAAATTTAAATGGACTCCACGTGGAAAAGACATACTGCATGCCCAATGTCAGTGTACTTTTCATACATATGTTTAATGTTTAGGTGATCATTATTCATCCTAGAAATTAATTTAAATCAAAAGTTTTTTAATTAGTGATGGTACAAGCCCTAGACTACATCGTTTAGTTTGCCACAAGACGGCAATTGCAGAGGTGAAAATGAGTCGTTTTTCGATATTTTGTTCACGATTGACTGCTTTTGTGTTCATATTTTATGCAATCAGGTAAAAGAATTTCGAGTGCATCAAAACATTTTGTGTTTTTATTACCCTTATTTGTTTTCGCTCATTATTGTCTTTGTCATGACTACAGCTGCTGTAATTGCAAGAAAGAAAATATCACGTACGAATGTGCGGTAGGTGAGCCGGGTTCCTCCCACTGCAATGTTTTGGTACCCAAAGGGCTGATTCCGGAAAGCTACTACAATTTTAAACGACCTGACCCCTTGGATGGCGATAATACCACGAGCATAACGGTGACCCTTCGGATATATGGGCTTCCGGATTTCAGCGAAAGTGATGGGGTTACCAGAATATTTATCTTCAAAAATTATGTAACTTGATTATTTTTAGTAAAAAAATGCGGAATAGCTAATTTATAATAACGAACGATAGGAGTTGGGCATCGAGTGGGAGTTTTGGATGAACTGGTATGACGACCGCTTTACCAAATTCTATGAAAAATACAACGCCGAAGAGAAGATGCAGTTGAACACGAAACTCCTAAATCGAATCTGGCATCCTCCAATTTATATCGGTAAGAAATTATTTTATTGCTGCTGCTCAAATAATATTTTCTGACCATTTTGAGTCGCAAAAGAAACATTTGGCCAAAATTTGAAAAAAATGTCTTGCTTACTTGTTCATGCACTCCTGAAAAACGATGCTGCACAGTTTTTTGAAGTTGACAAAAAAATTGACAAAGCTGACAAAAGTGGTCCAGGAAATGAGTAAAATGATACCCATTTTTGAATCCTTGTGATTGCAGACCAGTTGACAGCAAACACACGAACAGCCCTGATTGACACCCCAGGAGAGTTAAAAATCTATGCTATGTATCAAGAGGATGGAATGTCGTTGTGGCAACCACCACGGATTTTGTATGGCGCCAGGTATGAATAATTTAATGCCCTGACGTTTACACAGTTTTTCCATGTATGTCTCCAATTATGACTGTAAATTTGAATTTTTGCCGGATGCAGAAGTACAATAAAAACGGCGTGTGACTTTGACTACACATATTACCCGCTGGACGTTGTCACCTGTCCCATCAACATCCGAAGCTGTAAGGGCTAAAAACAAAATATGAAAACAAAAATATTACAATTACTTCTACCTTTAATATTTGATGCATTAAAAATCACAGGTTTCGCATGATTTTTTGTTTCAGCCTTATATACGAATGATCAACTGGAAATCGAATTTGCAAACGGGCATATTGAGGGAGATCTCGATGTACCCGGATTTCAAGTGCTAGTGACCTATCAGGAAGGGCAGGTTTTTAAAAACGTTTGGGGTCAGTTTAAGTTCATAAAAATCACAACGTCATTGTTTCATCATAAATTAAGTGCCACAAGGGATAAACTCTAATCTTTTTTATCCTTTTTTACAGATCAAGAATATTCTGGCCTGACGTTCAACATCACATTGAAGCGTGAGATTAGTTTCAACCTTATTCAAAATTATATTCCGAGCTTGATTCTCGTCTTCATCTGCTTTGGCTCATTCACAATGGACGACGGGATTGAGCGGATTGGATGTGCAACTGTCTCTTTGCTCTCACTACTCGTCATGCTCAACGCCATTGGGTTAATTTCCTTTACATTTTTCACCCTATTTTCTATAATTTTTATGAATTTTCTGACATCCAGTTTTCGTGTTGTGTAATGAAATAATTTAATCCTACTACAGTCAAAGCATGCCGCAGGTGACCAACTTGACGGGAATTCACATCTGGATGATAATGTGCATCATTGTTGTCTTTCTGCCCGTAACTGAAATCTTTTTCGTATTCAAGTTCGTTACATAATAACTATATGCAGACTAATTATGTTATGAATTTCTTCATCCTCTGGTGCATACTTTTTTTCCCTACAAAGATAAATCTTGATTTTTATTGTACAGGCTTAAACAAATACACAAGTGGAAAGTGTTAAGGTCACGGGCAAGGAAAAATAAAGTAGGCGGTGGAACCCGGAAAAAGTCCATGGATGACCAATCTCAAGAAGAAGCGAAGGAAGACGAAGAAATACCGCTGAGCGGGGCAATCAAGACGATTGTGTCGGTCATTGAAAATATCACGCCGATTTTAGTCATAAGCGGATTCGTTTTATTTAATGCCCTTTACTGGCCCTGGCTCATCGGCGGCAACCCAGTTGACGTGTCTTCGTTTGCCTACCCAACCCATTGAGATTTCGCACGGCGTCATGGCGCGTAAAAGTTGCCAAGGTAATACAACGCTATTCAGTGCGTTGTACCCACATTGTAACGTTTTAATGTGAAAAAAAATGTAAATAGGAACAAACTCACAATGGATAAAAATACAATACTTTTTTCACTGTACTAATTGAAATCAACGGATCCTCGAAGCACAAGAAAACGTTGTTGATTTTGGATGCTTCCAGTAAATCTTAAAAACTAAAATTCATCCTAATGTATAATGTACATATTATGTAAATGAAGCTGATATAGTGTGAGGTGTGATTTTCTGTTTGTCCGAGTAAAATGAATGAATAAAGAAACAATGCAGATGTAAAAATATATTTTGTGGCAAGATCATCATGAAGGGAACCAAAATCAGTTCCAGTTTTATTTAAGGTAAAAATAAGTATCATAAATAATAATCATTAGACAGAAAGCCAAATGACATCATATCTGAGCTCGCAAAAACCAAAACGGACAAGGAAACGAATGCAATAAAAAGCGAGTATTACGGTATCCTTTTCAATTCAGGGATAAATAATTTTGCTTTTCGTGTAAACGGCGTATAAATAAATTCTTTTGACCAAATGACATTTAGCATTCCGAGGTCCAGAGTAGTTCCGATTGGTTTTCATAGAGAGTGTCGGTATAGTTACTTTTTATTGTATGCGCTTCCTAGTCCCTTTACAAACTAGTTGCAAAACAAAAATACTAAACTTTGATTCCGAATTTATTTGAAGTGTCATGTTTACACCATGTAAATCAGAAAATGTTCTTATTTAACCTCAGTTGGTAGATGGAAAATACTACATACCGTGGGTGAAGGTGCCAAAATGGACATGCGCTATGTCTTCAACATGATGTATGCCCATTTTGGCACCTTCACCCACGATACACAATCCACTAAACACCCACGACGTAATGGGATACCAACTTACGCAACAAAAATGCCTCGTTTCCTATAAATTCTAATTGTAAGATTTATACTTAACATTTGACATCAAAAAGAAATTGCTTCAAAGTTCTTCTCTATATAGAATGAGGTTTTCCATACACTTTACATAAATGCCAGTCTCTTAGATTCAGATTCTCCTTTATTTACGGACTCCCTTATATGAACGTACTTTTACTTGATCCCTTGCATTCATTTGCAGTGCAGTTCCTGCTCCTTGTAACAGCCTAATTTTCTCTCTTGTGGTTGATTATTCATAATTATAAGTAGTTATTGTTATGCTTGGTTAAAATTTCTTAATTCAAACCACGCCAAAAAGACATTAAAGGGGTTCCTGCAAAATTGTAGTCCCTAAATGATGAAGACAATGGAATTCCCAAGGTATTTACAGCCGGTGACGCTTATTATGAGAATAACTGGGTCTCAGATAGTGGAGCAACTCATACTGATGTGGGACTTTAAATATCAATAAATCAAGGAAACACTAAGATAACACAAAGAGGATTCGCTCAATAAAAATGGAATGATCGAATTTCATGCCACGTCCGTGCCTATTCAACCGTACACAGAATTAGTCACGTTCACCGTATACAAGGAAGAATTACCATACAGACAATTAATTGGATCACTCATATTTCTATCGAAATGCGCACGACCTGACATAGCATATCGAGGGTGTAATTGTGCAATGTGCTTGGTCAGAAAATGTAAGAATTGAAATGTGCTTCGTTGTAAACTCTATGATAAAGTATAATGAAAATGATATTCTACTTTGTCATAGAGTATACTAGAGGAGAGCACATTTCCATTCTTGCAATTTTGCACGAAGCACATTTAAGTTCTTGCATTTTCTGACCAAGCATATTGCAGAATTACACGCTCGATATGCAGTGTCAAAACTTCCTCAATTTATGACCGGGTATGATGATTCACTCTTCAAAGCAGCAAAAGGAATACTAAGGTAAGGTAGAAGCTCCGAATTGTGACCAACCCCTAATTGTGACCAAAGCCATTTAAGCTGGGTTAATAATATTTTAGTTACACAAATCTAACTGAATATTAAAGAGCAACTTTTAATCTCCGTTTTCTGTCAATTTGAAGTTAATTGGAGTTTTGCCTGTGTAATTTTAAATGAGTTGAAAAAAAAGTTCAAAAAATTTGAAAGCTAGAGTTCTAGATTTGATCGATCCGCCAT
>JAQIVE010000125.1:0-52999 GCA_034698285.1 Sminthurinus bimaculatus
AGCTCTATATAAACTTTCAATTTTTTTTTCTCTATTAAGAGACTTTTAAATATTTCTTTAATTAATGATCTATTATAAATAAAATCATAAGGTATTTCAGTTGTATTTTTATTTAGCTGTTTTTGATTAATGATTTTTCTAATTCTAATTATAAGTACAAAATTACTAAATTCTTTTTTTAAACTTGTTTTCATATTTTATGTAAGTTTAATTTTCTTTAACAGTTGATTATATAATAGTAACATAGTGTAATTGAAGAAAAATAGGTGAATTTTAAAAAAAGTCTCTAAAATAATTATTAATTTCCTTTCAAATAGATAATTTTTGTTTATAATTTCCTATAAAAGACAATTAACTATAATTAATGCATAACTAATTATCATGCTCACTTCATTTCATATTATTAATTTAGCATTTTTAATTTTTTAACTTGATTTGAATCTAAATATGGTCAAAATTAAAATATTAGTTTTATTAAGTGGTATAGGTAACTTAAAAAGAAAATGAAATGTTTTTTTTCCTTTTAAAAAAGTTACTATAATCCCAGTTAATACATATAATAAAACATTAATAATGCATTTTCACGCCGTAATCAGGAAAATAACGACGCGGAAAGTTGCTGTTTATTTTAGGGCAGTATGTACTGATACTTAAACATTGGAAATCGCCGATGGATTTGGATAGACCAAAAATATTATGTTCTGTTGTATTATATTGTGCAATCTACAGCGCATTATTTATGTAACAATGTTTTGTTGTATTATGATAATATCATATTATACTGCAATATGCCCATGATGAGGTGAGGTAAGAAAACGATAGGAAAAATTTACGATAAACGAGAAGATAAATACAAAGAAAGATTTATATAAGTACATACATTATGAATGAAAAAATCTTGCAGTGTTGATACAACATCTACTTAAGTTTTAATGTCCATGTATGCATACATACATTTTGCACGAAATAAATGCGCACTCACAAGTACAAAAGATACATGCACATACATATATGGTTTAAAAATAGTACGCAAATATCTACATGTAAGACAAAAAATAGGTATAGTTGAGAGTCATGACTTGGAGCTTAAAAAATGACAGCAAGATAGACAGATAGAAAAAACGGGAAGAGCACACTCCAAGAAGCATGCCAGGCCAGACTATACACCAAACCAGCCAGCCAGACAGGCACAGCCATGCCAAATGCCAATAAAATCAAACATAGTTTTTCATTGCACTCACGACAATTGCTGTAAGTATACATGTATGTGTATAAAGCGTACTGGATGTACAACCACCCACAACAGATTTACGATTCCGCCATAAGACGAAGCAGAAGAAGTTCTAAAGTGAACTTAAATAAATTACATGATACCCCACCATACAATGCTATACTTTTACGATATATGTAACTCCGCATGCTTTTATAACGAAGCATTACTATCTCGAGGAATATCCGTACAAATGCTATGGAAAATACAAAGAAAAGCACTTTTACGATTTTCCCCAGAAAATCAGATTGAAAATTGATGTACACTCAGCTCAAACACTGTATTGAAAGCAAAGAAATGTCAATTTCTTTTCTTTTACACTGCAATCGTACCAACGTACCAACTAAAGTATCAAATGTCAAAATTGGACAAATAGCCAAATATACAAAAATACCATAATATACGGAGTTCATAGATAACTAAAATATAAATTTATTTATGAATGGAGAGGTAAATGAATGGGTTTCTAGTCTTAATTTAATGACGATTTTGTTTCACAAGTTTTTCCATCAAGAAGTAAGGATAGACAAAGACGAACAAGGCGGCGAGAAAAAAAGCTCCCCTATCTGTACGTAAATACGTATATTCTTCAACAGTTTCAGATGCACGTAACTAAGAAGTATAAGTATAAGAAGCATATCGTATCAGTGTGTCGAGAATAAACACAGGAAGAAAAAAAACGAGAGAAACGAGTGAGACTGAATGCTGTTAGTGTTAGTGTTAATGTATGGACTATAGGCATCCTTAAGTGTGCGGATGCGTTCGCCTTGCTTCTGGATATTCACGTATATGTACATAATATAAACCTGGTTCTGGTTTTCCTTCTAGTTCTGGCTAGAATTGGAAAACACTGGCGTGTGTCGGACTCGCTTCAGTTATTTGTCTTTCGCCCCGCAAATTTAACCAGCAGCATCCTAATATACCTACCCTTTTATGTGTGGCGTGTAAAAGTACACTAGTAGAAAAAATTAAACACACAACTATGAGTACAATCTTGGTTCCTTTAAGTATTACTATATGCATTGAGCATCCAATGAAAATTATTACCCTCAAAAAAAGTTAGGAAAGTTGTCCAGAGGAATCTTTCTAATAACTCTTAAAAATTAGAATCAAAGCACATATTGAAAAACTCTCAGGGTCTACTACTATTGACTTTCCTAGATTGACAAATCTTTAAAACTAATGATGAGTCATTGTGCACTTTTCAAAAAAAGGGAAAATACAAATTAGAATTTTAGTAAAGTATGCATGCAACATGTACTATAGATCTATACACGTCTTCCACAAACGCTGGGACAAAATTCCATGGTACGTGCCTTTTTCTGTGAGTATGTAATATGCATGGGCTTATGAATATCCGGAATATACTTGAACCAGAGATAAGCCGGATGAACCAGTGTATATAGTTATATATATATATTGTGTACATAAAGATCTCAGAAGCAGAACTCCTTCCGCTTCATATTCTGTGAGTACTTTCTATGTACTGTACACTGTACACCGTTCGTCAACCACACAACCGTGTGCCAGCAAGAATTTTTTTTCCATATAAGCAGCTACTACTTGACTTCACATTTCTTTTTTTTTTCATTCATATCATGCTAGCACTAATAAGGCTGTTCGTTCTTGGTCTCAGTTCGAAAAGCTTCATAAATACCCACATATTCTGTCCGCATCTGCATAAAAATCAAAACTAAGCAAGATGTCTACGTTGTGACACATCTATCGTTTTTTTTAAATAATCCTCATGGCTTATCTGTTTGAACAGTACAAATTTGAAAACAATCAGGGGTTTTGGATAAAATAAAAGTCCATCCTCTATGCATATACCTTACATTTGATGAACATCTACCTATTAGTAAAGAAAGGACTATTATTCACTCTGTATCGGTGGATAAGTTACGCATTTATTACCTACAACTACAAGTCCTCATTACTTTCGTTTTCTAATCAAGTAAAAAACTTATATAGATAGTCGATAGTCTATCTATATCTTTGTCTATGCTCTATGCTATGTACACACAAGACGAATAAGATTTTATACGTTGTACTTTATTAATGACCTCTGGAAGGATTACAAGAGATTTGAAAGTATAGTTGATGAAAGTCTCCGATTCTCAATCCAAGCACACAAACATAGTATGTATACGTCTATTGTACAAATACGTGCATGCATGTACTTACATTTACAATATTTGCATTTACATCTTCGTTGCCCCTCTCTTTATCTCTGTCTCCATGTGCCATTTCTCATACGTCAGGGAAAAGTTTAAGTTGGTAAATACACAAACACTGGGAGAAACCCGAGAGAGAGAGAGAGAGAGGATATACATATGTACATCCATATGTATTACGGAGGAAAATTTAATCGGCGAGAGGAAATTCTTAAATTGAAAAACTTTTCTAATTCGCTACATATCGTCCTTTTCCAACATCGCCCACGCGTTCACTTTCACTCACACACGTCCTCATCTACAATCCACATGGCACATTACATATGTTACACAACTAAATATTTATAACATGGCACCACGACTCGCCACTTGCAACTTGGGACTTGAACCTCCTTTCACGTCCAACTCGCTGTTTTTCGTTATTTATTCGCAATAAGCACAACTATTGTGGTAAGCACTAATAAGTCACTATGTGGTGCTGAAATGGGAGAGAGCGAGATGCAAAACTCGCTTAGCCTTTTCCCTATACGTATTTTGTTTTAGAGCAAGTTTTTTTCGACAATTAGTGATTTTTGTCAACAACGAAAAATGTAAAATGTTTCTATTTGTAATTTGTATATATACACTCAAGTAATAATCTCTTTCTCTCCTAAAATCATTAATTATTCATCTACTGCTTTCCACTCTCATGCCTTATTTACAGTATCGTAAAGGTTGATGCACATAAATTTAACTTTGATTTGGAGATTTATTTTAAATTCACACTATTTTCGAATTTTAAAAGTATATTTTAAACATAGGAAGTAAATCCTTTTACCTCAATAAGGGTGACGGAGATGATGAAAAGAGGCGGCGGGAGACATCGGTAGTGGTCTGCATAGTACTTTCGATCCCTCTCATCTGTGAGAAACTCATCAGCAATTAATCGGGCCATTCTATAAATTAGAAATGAAAACAAAATTCATTTAGTTTTACATATTTCATGTATTATAAGCTGTGTGTCATCAGTTCTACTTTTCTACTTCACAGTTGTAACATACTAATATATACCTATACGTTCAAAAATATAAACATGCTTTCAACATTCAATTAGGAAAGTTATGGAAACTTTCATGTATTTTTTGATGAGTTCCTACCACATGCTATGCATACGATACAAAATGATTGTGCTTGAATGGACGATTGATTATAAGTACACACACAGAGTGTTACGTATTATCCAATTAATTCTGTTTTGTATATTATGTAGTTTCTAAATTCCAATGTTCATCAATGGAATTACATCAATTGAAGTTGGAACTGATTTAGAATCTACAAACTCACGGTAACTTTTCAAGTGATAAATTACTCATTAATAATGTGGAGCAGGATGTATGGCTAAAAGTTGTGTGAACAAATTAAAAATTTTCGACAAGACACCCAGCATATAATTTATTTTAGCATGACTAAATGATAAGTTTAAGCCGAATGAGCTATGAAATGCGTAGGAAGTGGAGAATAAAACCACCCCAGAGCTTTATTTCTAAATGGCTCGATTCAAAAATTCACAATTTTGTGCAAATTTTAATTAGTCCTCCATACGTCACACATTTTCATATAAGTAGATAATATCAAGTCATATGTGTATCTACTATAGAAATAAAATGCATACGTATAACGTTTTCTTCTGTACTGCATTATATACATCCCTTGAAGGTTTTTGAAACTTGAAGTTAATAGATCTTTTCGTTTGAATACACATCTGCTAATTGGGGGTATTTGTACTCTCTTGCTACAAATTTTCAGGTTTCCTCCCACGCCCTTCAACGTAAGCAGCAGAGATCATGTATGTGTAACGTGTAATATGTATAAACAATGATAATACGATTATTAACGATACTTGAACATTTGAATATTGTGTTTGACTTTAAATCCAGTATTTATAGGTATTCCTACGAAGTGAAGTTTTCAAAGGAAAATTTAACATGGTAGGAGGTCTTTTGCATCGATTACCCTGCATAAGCCCCAATCCCTCTTTCCATGTCTTCTATTTTAAGAGTAAAGGCAAAACTCGACCCACATATGTATTAATCTACAAACATTCACTCATTCATTCTTCACTGTTTACTTAGAATCCATCATCAAAAGACAAAATTACACTAATTACAACTACTACTAAACTCTTGTTCATTTTTGAATAGATTGCACATTGTATCCTATAAAAATATTCGGCAGGTAAACCAATCAGAATTTTAGAACCAAAATTACCTCAAGTTAGTCATATTCAAAAGTACATCTTACAAAACTGTACTCTGTACACGTATTTACTAGCATAACAATGAATAGCATAAAGATATGCAGTACAGTGTATACCAAATTGTACACATGATCCAACTGCATATTACAGTTAATTTGAGAACTTAATAGGTGTACACACTCACATGCATTCATACATATAATATCTATATTCCACACTCAATTAATTACAGGTTATAGAAACAAAGCCACATAAATTCACCCTCATTGTTTTGGTGAAAGTATAACAGCAACTAGGTAGGTATATGCATAATATTATACATACTATAGGAATCATACACGAAACGATCTTTGTAGTGTTGAATATCATTGAATCAGAATCTCAAGTTTCCTTTCCAAAATGGAACAAAGAGCACGGGCACAGGCTCAAATTTGACTCTAAATAGGTTGTGTATTGGATCCGTAATTCCCCAATGCACCAATAGATTCTCATGTATGAAATCCAGTTACATGAAGGCAAAATATAGAAAATTCTGGCTCAAAAAAAGGAAAAAATAGTAAATAAAGTAGTCAGCTGCCTACATACATACACAGAAAATACCAAATACCAATTGATAGACTATATATATTATTGAAATGGGAAAATATATCGAGCGAATGCGAGGGAAACAGTATACAAGTACGTATTATACAAAATACAAACATAGATCATGAATTTAAATTATTTGTTTGCACGCTGCATACATGCATATGTGTATACTGTATACTTGCCGGATGTACTCATGTGCTCAAAATCCAACGTCCTTTTCCTAAAGACTTTTTAAAAGGATCCTCTGTACGTGTGAGTGTGTTTGTATACCATGATGATGATAATGATGGGGTGAATTTCAATTCGGATTCCAAAGACACGCCGTGCAATAGCACGAGCAAGTCAAGATGAAAATTATTCTTTTGTGTACACATACACATACAACAGTCACAGCTCTGGAATTTTCAGGTTTTGACAAGAAAAATACTGTACAAATTTGGGCGCATTTTTTTCTCGTTTGGAAGTTCAGAAGCAATAAAATATAGGTATAAATCTTTCTGCAGGTAGATTGGTACACGTTGGACTAGATAATCTCTATACAACATTTTTTAAGCACTTTCAAATCAAAAATTTTAATGGAGGATTCCTACTGTCCCTATGTGTAGAATATATAATACTAAATGCACAAAATGTAAAAATACCACAGAGAACGATTCACTAGACATATTTGTCAGATTTTTTCCCTACCTGCTGGCATCTGTACAGAAAATGAGATGTGTGTGAGAGATAGTTGAATTTATCTTTCACTAATAGAAGAAGGATCTTCCTAAAGATACAAATGCATGTACAATTCTACACGGGGGTTTTGGAGACTCGTTTACACGCCAAAATTTGGAAGTGTGTGGTTCCCACGTCCATGACACTCACCGAGAACCCTCTATTTACTATGTACAAACAAAAAACAATCCCTCTTTATGCATGCTTACATAGTCGTATGGATAATTTTGATAGTGTACTATGCAACCAAGTTGAAGTTTTCATGGTAAATCTTAGGCCATTTCTTTTTTGCTTATTTGGTTTATATTCTCAATACTCGAGGAATGTTAGTGAGAACTAAAATCTAGAAATCGGCAGTGAATGGTAATAATTTTGTTGTAGGCTTATGAATCACCATTATGGAAATATGCTAAGCAAATCGAGATATATAGAACTTTGAAATGAAGCAGTACATAATTACTACTGCATATTATGCTGCCCGTGGTGCAACGAAAACATGATACATTGTACAATACAGAACTACAGAACATGGATACATGATACTATGAATAAATTAGTGAGAAATATAAAATATGTACAAGGAATCAATAATACAAATGGAACATTATAATATTATACTTAATGAAAAATTACAAGAAAGTAATGACGTCTTACGCAAAAATTTATGCAGAACTGAATCAGATTTTACGAAAGATTCGACTAAAGTGAGTATATAGTTCGATGGTATAGTACACTAGAAACAAATTTGCAATAATGACTGTTAAACACGTTATTCCACGATCCACTATTGCTATTTGTTATATAGATATTTTTCTTATATGGATATCTCGACGAACTTGAAACTTTTTTAACTAAGCTAAAGTTAACTTTAATTTTATGACTTTTCTTTCACTACTGAAGAAAACTTCACTTTTTAAATACAATTTGAGCCGACTGTACACTGTCATATTATCACCGGCATGATCCTGACTTTCGAGCACACGGAATGTGAAGCAATTTCTTTGAGCAAACGTGTTTCACTAAATATTTCACTGTACTACAATGGAGTTTAAAACTCTTAATTCACTCCCTATAGTGTAATAAATATTGACGAACGCCTGTAATAATACAGCAATTACTATTAGTTTGTTTATTGCTGACAAAATGAACTTTGAAAATATCTTCCCTTTAAGCTAATTTTTCTCCAAAAATTTAGGTCTACACTCTACACCTCTTTTATAAACTTTGAACGAGAGGGAGAGAGAGAGTCTCATAATCTTTTACTTTCTCACTGCGATAAAGTTTAGAACCGGATTGACAAACTCTTCTTCTTTATGACAGTCTGTGACATCCACTTGTGAGAAGGAAATAACAAACACTTTGGAGAGGCGAAACCTTTTCTTTTACATTGTATTGTTAAATGTGTACGCCTGTGTATGATGTGAAAACGGAGAATCTTATTCATTCACGAATGTATTAAATAATCCCAAAACGGCAGCCACCCTCACGCACACTTTTGTCAGCCTCCAGATCCACACGGTACACAAAGTGTATACATATTATTCCTTCTATTCTTTGGTCTTCTTAACGTTGAGAGAACGAAGAATACCTTCACAGAAGAAGGCTTTACACACTCAACACCACACACTCAAACGTTGTTTTCCGTTGGGACTACACACATAGACTGACTGACTTGTGCTTCAAACTCACGGTATTGAATACAGAATACTTCTCTTCTCTGTCCCTCTGTCTGCCTCTCTAGCTCTCTCTCTCTCTCTCTCTCTCTCTCTCTCTTTCAGTTCCTCACTATTTCTCTCTTCCTTCCACAATAGTATATATAAAAGTTGAGGGGGGTCAAGTTAGAGTGTACATAACATAACATTTGATACCTATCCAGACATCCACATGCTTTGTACACACCTTCTTAGATTGTTGTAATATATCAACAGGAGTAGTAGTGGTTGTGATGGATAGAAGAAATACAAAAACTTACAAATAACTATGTGACTATGTCAGCATCGCAATCTACATACGAGTTTATATACGTCTTAAAGCCTGACAGTATATTATACAGATGCCTTTCTTTCTTTTGTGCAGCTAATAATAATAATAAAATGCTATGCTGGTTGTGTCTCGAAAACTCCAAATCCGAATCACCGTCTAGTATTTTCATTCAAGACAGAACGAGGGAACAACAGAGATATAGCGAGGGAGATGTTATACAGCGACAAAATAATCCCTCAAGAATTCAATATATTATACATCATGAATCTATTCCCGCATCTAATAGCCATGATAAATATTTCTGGTCAAACCTTTTCAAAATTCAACAACAACAATGATTCATCGTTTCAATATGAAGCTGTATGCGTGTGCATCGGTTAATTACCATGATATATGCCAGGTGGAAGAGGGAAAAATCACAGTACCAAAATGAACTAGAATAAACAAATTTATAATCAGCTTCGAACTTCTCAACAATTATGACTTAACATAATAAGAATTCGGTACTTTCAGTCTTTAAGTAAACACTTAACCACCTCCGATTACACCCTTTATAACAGCGTAATGTCGGTAACACGGAATACATGTTGTATGTTTGTATCGACATACGCCGACATGAAAACATACAGTAATAATAATGATTATTATTACTATGTACTATTGTTTTTGAAAATCAACATACTATCGGATCATCAACTCACAGCTGATGTCTCACATTACTAATTTTTGCCTTTCGGCTTTGGTTTGCACAAAGAAGTGTGGGAAACATATCTACGAAAATAAAAAATCACACAGTATTCCTCCTTGTTTACTGATCAATAATAAAGTACATGACATATTATGTATTATGTGTGTGTAACATACGTATGTACGTACAACAAATAAACGTTCTTTGCCCCCATTACAAAAATTAGAATATAATCAAACTCTCTCTCTCTCTGTCTCTGTCTCTTCAACGTATATAATATAAAAACGTTCGGGTTTCTTGTACGAAAAATATCGTATTACAATCGTAGCGATAACTGAATCCAAACGTTTGCATGTCGACTCTCTCACAGTCTCACGACGTCTAACAAGCTCTCTACGAGTTCAACCACATCACCATCATTCACTAAACTGAGTACATATTATTATTAAAGCTAGACATACACATGGAGCAAAGCAAGCTCAATCTCAGTTTCATTCATAAGAACCAAACTCCTAAACAAGTTGTGTCTTGTATCTCTATCTATTCAATGACCATGGGCTAACGCATAATATAAAACACAGTATATAATAACATCACTAAATCAAGTTCACTGTACGACAGTCGCAGACATATCACCTACATTACATTATATACAGTGTATCTTTACTTTATAATGCATGACGTCGTATTTGTATTGTATATAAAAGGAGGACTAACCGCGTGGTTTAAATAGCGACGTAATCTATTACTCGTGTATTATACTATCATTACCAACGTTTGGAAGTAAACAACATGCAATTCTCGCTTCATTTAGTGTGCATATTTAATTCTAACGGTACGCACACATTACACATTATACACTTGGAAGGTGTGTAAGCATGTATATTTCATCTTGGCTTATTATTATTATTCCTTATTATTATACATGACGTCATCGCAGATTTAAGCTTCTTCTTGTTCCGTCTCCATTATTATTATGGTAACAATACAATATTTTTATTATGGAACAGAGACAGAGACATTTAAAACATTCTCATAGTCATAACAACAATAGTAATAATAAAGGCTCGTAATGTTACCATGGAAACTTAGTATCGTGTATTAACGCAGTTTTTCCAACTCTAAACCTCACAAGTATTATTATTGCTATTATCATGGAGATCAATATCACTTTCGGCGTTGCCGTAAATAGATAAATGGTTATAATAACCTGTGACAAGTTACAGCAACATGCAACGTGTCTACTCTTTATAATATTGCCGTCTCCACGGAGAATTTATTTATGGGAAAAGAGCAAACATCGACTAGTCACTTTAGGAGTGATAATAAGTTTATTGGCTTTTCAAGTATTATTATTATTATTGTTTTTATTGTTTTGCTTTCAGGTTCATGTAAGCCCAGAAATATTGAGGATTACACACGTCATTAAGTTTAAGCAGACACAGGCACATTCACATTACCGTCTACCCTTACCTCCATGTTCCTTATAGAACGCACACCTTTATATACTACTTAATTTCGTGCAGAATTTTATGCAAAATCCAATGAAAAACAATGATAATAATGGTGTCGTGTAAACTAAATTTCAAATCGGCTATGATTCGAGATAATATACAATCAAATCTCAAATTTCCAAGGTATCTGAGACTAGAGATAAAAGCTAAAGATTGGATAAAGTTGTTGTACAGATGCTGGTATGTAATTACGAATTATAAAACAATTTTATGCACACATAATACGTTTACTCTGCACTGGACATGATCCATGAATATAAAAGCAGGTATAGTAATAACAGTGGTAATTATGACTGTACACTGTACGCTGTACGCATTATCCAACAACAGTGATCGAGTTGAATGACAAGTCAAAAATAAACTTGAAATGGTTCTCCCATAGGCCTTCCGCTTTTCCTTGTCCTGACAAGTCAAAGTCGAAGGAGAGAGTTTTAAATCTAAGTTTAACTACCGAAAAATACATCTATATTTCCTCATCGTAAATCAGTTTACGGTTTAAAAGGAATACAAGTAAGTATGTGTTAAATTCTTCCTTTTATGTGTGTACGCACAGCATAACAACATACCCAAGTTCGTATGTTATATTATGTACCCTCAGAGTTGGGAATAAAGTTGTGAGAAAACCGCATTTATGCAGCAATAATATCAGACTAATGACCAATCACATCAACCTAGAAGAGACGAAACGATTAAATCCTACGCAGGTATATTAAAAGTGTGGAATACTCATAACTGTCCCGTGTAACCTCAGGAAAACGCGTATGTATCTTGTACTTGTACAGTCCATTTATGTTGTCCTAATAGCTACTTATTAATACAAAATTATTACTAATAAATTGGGAGAATTTCACGTGGTAATAAGCCAAGAAACACGTGTGAATTCAACCATCATACCCTATTTTATGACACTTTATTCATAGTCAACCCCTTTGGGTCAAACCTGCTTATCTATTAGACAGTGACTCATCGGTAATGCGCCACAGTCGGATGCCTCTAATTTTTCTTGCCACAAATCTCAAATTGAACTTGAAGTACGAATTGGAATTTGCATACGTACTTAGTTAAGTAAATGATCTAGCTTTAGTTTGTAGTTACATTCTTTGTGGATTGTGGATGAGTCAAAAGTATCATTTTTGCATTGTACTAAACATAGAGGAAAACATTCGACTTCTGCTGTACAATAAAAGCTACTTTGAGGTTAATTTATTTTGATGAAATCTGGTATTCAGATTAAACTTTGCACTGATGATGCACTTGTAAAACTTGAAGCAGTATTACGATAATTGCATTTCACTTTCTTCTTCTACCAATTTGTAATGTACACAGTCCTTTTCTTCAATACACATATATGTACATACAAAGAACAAAGATAAAAAAACTCAACTCGGTTTGATCTTTAGCTTTTGGTTTGGCCAGACTTCTAGACTCGTCCAACCGCTATTAGTTCTTTTGCCTTGTCTGGTTTTTTGACGTTAGTGAACTTGAATTGGATTTGAAATGTTATGTAATTGTGAGCTCATGCAGGTGTAAATAAATACAGTTGCACATTTGCTGTAGACAAAAAGACGTACGCCCAGCTCTATATATAGTAGTTATCGTGGCTGTCAAGTCCGAAAAGAAATACTAATAATTACACAAGCGATCCTTTTTTAGTAGTACATAGATAGAGTATACACTATACATGTTCTTCTTGAAGTAAGTATTAGTATAAAAAACTACACAAAAGTACCGACCAAACAGACTAAATTCAACCTTTACTGCTCATCATCATTATCAATCTGTCTTTAATAAAAGCCTACGAGTTGTACTCCAATAATATAATAATAATAATATTTGAAACTTTCCAAATATGTGATCAATAAACATGCTGTATACGGTAAACAGTTTCTGCACTTGATAAGAAACGGCTCTCAACTCTTCTTCCAAATGCTGTAGATTCCTAAATAGTGATTTTATTTTCTTCTGCATATCTAATCCAACTACCTACTTCGATATCGATATACATACACACAAAAAATGCATAGTATAATATATACACATAGCCTAAGTTTACCTGCATTCAAGTATCGTGTTTCATAGACACATTTTCTTACTATGCATAGGAACCTCGACTGTGTATACTTGTACGAAACACAATTCTATTTTGTATACTATCACATCTCGCACATTTAAGGAAATGTTCCGACACTTTACAAGGATATGATCAGAGTTCTATACGTACTACATACTTTCAAGTAAGTACCTAGAAGATGGTCTCAACATGTATAATATGTAGTATACGATGCCCATGTTCATTTACATTGAAATTACAATTTAACACTTGCAACACTCCTACGCATTACGCATGTTACTGCATTCGAATTTGAACATGGCTAAACCAAACGAGTGTCAAGAAACTTGAAATTTGAAGATTCCTTTTTCTACTACAATATTATTATACTACTCACGTGCGTTATAAAGTTTTTTCCTTATTTAAGACACTTCCATACCATGATTTTCAATAAAAATTTTGTATTTTCTGTCAACTTGTTTTTCATTATGTATAATGTATAATAATATGTTATTCAAATATGAAAACCTAGAAGATATATTATTTAGCCGCTGTAGATTTATCAAGAACATAACTGTTACGTATAGAAAAGGCTTTTGTGAAGCTCTCTACAGAAAAATACTCCAGTAAAAGTAATTTAAGTATTTCCATTATTTGATAAAAGTGTAGGCTATATCTTCAGTTTCAAGTTTGAAAAGATGACGTTAGATGTTAGATACAATTTCTGCAAATTGCGATCTAATGAGTGTGTCCTAGTCCGGAAGTAGAAATATTACGATGCAAAGTTATGACATTATAACTCTTAAAACGGTTTTAACATGCAGTCACGCCCTTTCTATCCATATTCCATGTACAATGTACATGTTATACCACATGCTATTATACACGTACATATACATACATCCATCATGAGTTATCTTATGATGCGTACAGTGGGTTCATTTTGCATAGAAAAACGTAAGAAATTTCATGTTCGCAGTTGATGCTCCTGCTGAAGTACTTGGACAGTAGACACTAGACTGTTTTTCAATTTACTAAAGTATTCCAACTCTTTTAACTTCCCATAGTAATATAACGTTTGACGATAAAGTATTCCAATTGTTTTGTATAATATCATAATCATAATAGGTATAATGGTGCAATATAATATTTTCAACCTCCATTTTACACAAGTTGAAGTTTTAAGGTCCGAATTGTAGACAAAGGACTGTCAGTTTAACGTCATATCATGCGTCATACAGAAATAGAAGTCGTAATAGTATGTACTTTCGACGATTGAACTAGAGGTATGTAATTGTGAGTCAACCCATTAAGATCCATAAATTCAAACATAATACATACATGAGACTTTTTGGACGGAATGTAAAAGTAGTCCCATTTTTTGTTAAAGTATATACTCGTGTGAATATGTACCGTAAATCGTATAGACAGAGGACAGAGAACACTTTCAAGCACAACTTTTTTTAATTACTATCCAGGAACAATGTACACAGTACACAAGTACATATATTTATAATGGCTTAAAAAATGTCAGAAATGTCATCACAGTGACAACTAAAAAATTCCATGAAAAGATTCAAGTATCAAGTAAATACTATGGTGTTATGAAGACATGAAGAGATCTTGACTTTATGCATCAAGCCTTTAAATGGTCTTCAACTTCAGAAGGATAATATCAAAACTTAAGTGTCGGAAAGGAGCTCTTGAGATTTGAAATAGAAGCATTTCTTTTTCCTGCACTATGTCATACGTAAGCATAAGCATACAGAGATGCAAGTTTTCTTCAAGCTTCTTTTCAGGCACAATAGACTTTCAACGTCGTGAAAGAGAACATTACACACAGTACGTAAATACAAATAGCTCCTCAACAAAAAGAAGAAAAACCAAGAAGGTCTATTGACAAATATTTAAGTGACTGGAATGATATGACATTAAAAATGAAATGGAATTTTTACCTTTTAACTCCGGTTGGAGATTTATACCCGAATGGAAGTAAGTGGAAGTCGGATTCGGAACAAACTTCTCTATCACGGTGATGAACTGCACATTTGAAACTTCTACTCCGCTTGCCACTCATCTGAAATTTAAAAAAGACAAGTTCAATATTTAGGAATGATTAATGATGGTTTATCGTAAAATATGTTATACAAGTTTGTATTGCGTATGATTCAAAATTTAACCCACGTAAGATAAAGTAAATATTACTTCACCTTGAACAATATGGCACTTTTACTCAAATGGTACATGATTGACTCAACAAACACTGCAATAATTATCTCAATGACCAATAATAATAACTATCACAAAATAATTAAATGACCTAAAATCGTGAATATTGGCTATTGGATGCACATGCACGTGGCGACCGTGGTTTGAGAAATTATTGTATTTTCTACCGGCGTATGATACATATGAATAAGCATGCACGAAATTAAACTAGTTATATAAATATAATTTTTATCACAAAAGGCACCGAGTTTCACTAAATATAGCTAAAGCTTGAAAACCCGAAACATGAAGTTAATCCAAAACCCAGAGCTTGTTTGATGTAGCAACTCTGAATTACTCTGAAGAAGTAGAGACAAGTATACAGTTGTGAAAATCAAAATTTCAGGTTTAAACTTCAGCGGCTATGTACATATGTGCAGTGTGCAAAATCATTGTTTTGCATAGAGAATGCAAATCATAAAATAAGATGCCGATTTACTATAACCACTGAAGTGTTCACTGTACATAATATTGGCGTATATTCCTGCATGAAGCCATGATACGATTATGCTGCTGCTCCATTTACAAACTGGACTCATACACAATCCTCATAATTACAAAATAATCAACGAACTTTGTTACGTATGCATTATGCACATTTGACTCAAAAATGCTTTCAACATTTTTTATTTTGTGAGAAATCTGCATAAAATGTCATTGGTTTAAATAAGAAAAATGCAAAATGTCATAAGTGAACAATGTTTGAAAGGTAAAGCACACCTTTTCATTACAATTATGTTGTTTGAACACTGCATCCTCATCCGCTATCCATTGAATGCGTCGATTGTCTCATCATCATCGACAACATCTCTTGTCACCACACAAACCTTTTTTCCTCAATGTACGTTCTACTTTCAACTTTTCCTTTACAATGCTATTTATCAGATGGACTCATAGTCTCATAGTCAATGACGTGTGTGTTCCAAGTATAAGTATGTTAGTTTCAAACTAACAGCATAAAAATTCAGATATAGCTTTCTGTTTTAAAAACACAAAAGAATAAAGTTTTAATATACCTATTTTGAAGTTCTCACAACATTATCTGCAATATGTATATAAATAGTATGCATTAGAATCCAATTCATACCACTAGTTGACATTCTTACTAAACTCTTATCTCTTATTATCGCTTGAATCCCAAGTCTCATCATAATTGAACATGTTATATCCCTTGTACATTGTACATATACTTAAATGTGCATGTGACATGAATATAAAAGTCCAAAGAACATATTAATTTAACTTTGAAGTTCTCAGTCAACGACAAAAAGGAAAGAGGATGGACTATATGGCTATGACTCATAGTCTATGAGCGAACTAACTTTTAACTTGAGTTTAAAGTTTAAGTTAATCGAGAGATACTGAAACTGATGACTGGTGTTTGATGAGAAGATGCTAAAACTAAAGGGATTTTTCTACGTTGCTTTGCGTGTATAAGCATCGTCGGTTCCTCGTATCATTCTATTCTCCTAGTATTTTATTTATATCATGTCTCTCTGTCTTTTTGTCTTTACCCTCATCTTTAAGACAGTCCATTCCATTATTCTAGTATGTATTGGATTTCAATTTCGATTTTCAATATCACTCAATGTAATCTTACTCAGACGGTTGTGAACAGTACAAATGTACCTACACATACAAAGTTTTTATCGCTACGCACAGTCTTATCTTTCCTATATCTTTTCTTCTTCTCCTCCTCCTATCATAATATTACCTGATAAATGCCTTCAGTTGCGCCATGGACCTTCTCTTCCTTTCTCTTGTAGTTTATATTCTACAACAAAAGAAAATTAGATAACCATCGTCACAAACTTTTTTATTTTATTATTATTCTTTTAGAGTTTACAGGACTATCCTGAAACCAATTCTCATGTGACATTATCCATAAATACTTATATGTATGTACATTGTACATAATACTACTATACTACAGTACATAATAAAGTCAACTTTAAAAATTGACTCTGACTTTGCCTTTCCGGTCTCTCTTTGTATATTACGTTATTATGTATAACTAAAATATAATCTATATCACATAGTTTAAAGTCGTGCTATACTAGGTAACTATAAATACCTCGATGCATTTGAAAGTGAGACACCAAAAGGCGGAGGAAAATATGACAAAGCCACCCTCCAGTTTTTTTGCTGTAATCTTCTAACCTTGATTCGATATTGATTTCCTACATTTCATTGCGGAGTATTTTAATATACTTAATACTTAAGTATATTATGTTACGTATTAAGTAGTGCGTATTTTAATTTGATGGTGACGGTGTGTTTATTATTTTATTATAAAGCCAGTATGTACCTACTTGTGTGGTATAAAATTCTAAAATAACTATATAGGCATTAACTCCTGTATAAGATAAAAGTACAAGTATACAAACAAGATGGGGACAACACTTTGTTCGCATACCCGAGATGCCATACAAAAAAATTGTAACATGACGTAGATATAGGCGGCATCATGGACGGTGGTAGGTAAAAGTTTATTGTGATTTGGTATTATACTATAACTATCTATAATGTTATGTACACGTGAATGCCGGACGAGCGGCTCTAGAGGCGCCGCAATGAATAATGAGACGATCCGGATATCCGCTTTCCGTCGTCTCTCTCTCTTTATCTCCTGTGTGTACTAACATATTACCCTTACACGTTGATGATAGGTATGCATTTGAATCATAGATACACATCATGTGTGCATTCTTTTTGTCTTTTGTCCGGATTTTCCCTCGATACACATTCTCTTGCCGCAACTTCATCTCATTTTTTTCAAAGTTTTTTTTCATTCATTTTCATTCAATTTTGGACTACTCATGGCTCATGGCATTCTATTAAAAAGTGCATTACATTACAGATAAAAATGCAAATATCCATTACGCAACACACATGGGGTGACAAAACAAAACAGCCACTTGCTTTCATTTTCACCTCGTTTTATTTATTTTTGTTTTTAGATTTCCTTCATTTCTCATATGTGTACTTATAGAATCGGTGTCAGCAAAATCAAACGAAACTCGTTCCAACTCTCCGTCTACTGGAAGGGGTTTGTACGCTAGTTGGAGCAAGTTAATGCAAAATTTACCTGCAAGAAACGATAAAATGGTAAAAAAAGTCATGAAGCTGAAAATAAGTAGTGAAACACGTAAAATAGCAAAGAGATGAGAATCCCAAATTATGAAATTCGTGTGGGAGTCTAATGTGTATGTAAATGTGCATACATAATAACGTCTATGTAAAATTTTGGCGGAATGAAATAGTAGACGGTGGTAGAATAATAGAATAATACATATTAATAATAACATTGTTACTATACACAGGATGATGGCGATGTCTGGTGAATATGAAATTTTCGCCTATGATAATATGCTTCTTAAATATGTATAGCTAGGTTAAAAAACAGTGATTATCTCGTCATTCATTCCATTTCTATTCCAGTCAGACTGAAACAAGACATGACAACATTCTACATGAAGACTTTCATTCAAGACAGAATTTTTGCCTATGCGAAATTTCTCACTGTGTCTAGATAGTTTTGTATAAGAACAAATGAGGAGTAGTTGGGAGCTTTTACGAATGCTTTCACATTCAACATCCAACTACATACTTACTTGCATGTACATATATTATAATATCATCTCGTATAATATAGAATGTAGATGATGATGACGGGGATGATCATCATCATTATAGTTATTATGCTGGATAAGAGTGCTGATTCTCTGATGTTTAGATTTTTGTGTGTATGTACTGTACAATGTACTCTGTATTATACATACATACAGAATCTCATATCTGTAAAGATATATGTAGATAAGACAAAAGTAATGTCTCTCGTAGGTGTAGGTATAATAGCAGTTCATCTAATGGAACTAAATTTTGACTTGATATTGCTTTTTCTCTCATCCACATGTACATATACATACATACATCCAATGTAATGTAAAATGTAATGTAATGTTCTGTACTTTACTGATGTTGTCTGTCCTTTACAGAAGAGAACAGAATGTGGAAATAAATAGAAAGTAGGAAATAATACAAAATGGAAAATCGTTGCCGCGATCTGCATCATCAGCTCTTCGTCACTCTGTCTTTGTTTTTGTCTCTCTTTCTCTCTCTCCCTCTCTTTAGTCTTTACTCTGTCCTTCTTTATTTATATCTGTGCACACTCACTCTATCCTCTCCAGGATGACGGAGAGTATAGAAAATTTATTCAAATGTAAAGAATTTGAGAATTTCATCACGTTCATACGGAGAGACGATGAATAAGGACATGAAAAAAAGTCCTCATTTTATTCCATTACCATAGTATGTATAGTGTGTGCCATACCCGAAGACAAGAGAGCATCAACATCAGCAGCATCAGCTAGTGTATATTGTTTATAGATATACATAGTAGAAGTCGTATCTATACACAAACGCATAAGGACAAACACACACATGAGGTTACACGACAAAATAGAAGGCTAAGCTTTTCTTATTATTACTTTAATACTTTAACTTTGTCAGTTTGACATTGTGAGATGGAGCACCAGATATTTTGTACGACGGGGCTCAGCTGTGGCTTATGGATGTTGGAACAAAACAATGCCATGGGTAATTTACAAATTCCCTTTAAAATTGACTGACTGACTGACTGACTGACTCCATGCTTAGCGTACGATTAGAGAAACTACAGAGGAACAAATCTTTTGTTTAGTATAATAATATTAAATATACATGGGTGTATAATATACATATACATGCCTAAATACATGCTTACGACTTACGACTCACATGCATGCGGGTCATCATCATCACAGGGGTCGTTTCAAAAACCAATCTATACTTAAAATGTAGTTCAAACGTCTCATCTCCGCTCAACCCTATACCCTCCTTTTGCACCAAGAAATATTAATAACGGGTAAAAAATATGTGTGCACTATACCTGTACAATTTGTAATGTGTATGTGTGGGAGGATGCATGAATTGAACCCTAAATTACCACAGTTGCTATTCAAATGACTACATATTTCGAAAACAACGTTTTTTTTTCAATTCTAATGAGTAGACCTCTACTGTGAGAAGTTATGAAGAACCTTATGCGCTCCCATCACAATTTAAATGTTTGGCATGTTACGTAGATAAACGCTTACGACCCAATGACACGAACGAAAAGTAAAAGTTAAAAAAACAGACGTGGCATTTCTAGAATGGACAAAGCAGACATCATGTGCCGATATTTGAAGTAAGAGATAGAAAATATTTTTCATTTCAGTTATTGCTCAATGAAACAGGAAACGGAACAAAATCTGCGCATTAAATGCATAAAATGTATGCACAGTTCCATTTAATCGTTTAATAAAGCAATTCAATCTAGTTATAGAATGTACTGGAATATTTAATTTTTTTAAAAAAATTAGAATTGAATTGAATTACCGAGTTTGATGAAATTTAAAGGCCAAGTTCAAATATTTTAAGACGTTGCTAGTGGACAATTGCATTAATATCCTAAACAACGAAAGAATGAACTGTGTTTAAGCATTTCGTCCATATAATTGAATTTCTTCCTCCTGCTTGCCTCACATTTTATACCTCTTATAGTGCGTCTGTGTTGTTCCCGGTACATTATTGTTCTTGTTCAGTATAATACTCAAACTAAAGCGCAATGAGAGAAATTATGCAAATTTCCATTTCTGGGTCTTCAAAGCCGGAATATTCATGTAAACTCGATGGATGTGGAGTACAATAGTACATCCAACAAAGCGCATATTTAATTATTCTAGATCTGAAACATAATACAGTTAGTACACTGTGAGAATAAAGCAAATGAGTATTGCTTTCTTTTGTACATATATTTTGTGAGAGCATTCCTAATTTCTAAATTTTTGACTAATTTCAAATTCCCATGCTATAAAGAAGAGGAAGAACAAGATGATGGATGAAAGATGAGAGGTGAGCTGCAGGAGCCATTTGAACATACACATAAATAAGTTTTACTTGGTAAATGTACAAAATAACATTATGCATAAAATTATGTCAAGTAAAAGTAAAGCTACTAATACTTTTCTCGGTACTGAGCAGACGAACATGTGAATGACATGCATACAATATAATGTATCCAGTATACAAAGAGTATATTATACTGTAAAGTGCAAAAAATGTCATAACATCATTTTCTGAGCTTCATGAATATTTCATGCTTCAATAGGGAATAGTAAAATAATACATAATATGCATGTATAGACAGACAGAACCCGTGTATAATATATACTTGTATTGGAATATGTACATGTGTATTGTATGTAGAAATGAACTGCACAAATGACACTAGAAAGACGAAAAATAGGAAATGTAGTCACAATATACATATACTTAATACACATACACATAGTTACTCAAAAGGACCTCTGGATATATGAGGCATTATTCAGAAACAGAATATTAATGCAATACCGTGCGATACTCTGTACAATAGTAAATACATATACGCAATGAAATGGAAAACCTTCGAGAACCAAAAAGAAGTCGTTGAAAAGTCTGACTTGGAAAAATTTTAACTCTAAACTTTCTTCTGGTTCATGTTGGTTCCATAGAAACTCATACTATACATACACAGCAGGTATACCGGCATTCATGTATACTTACATTTATAAAGTCTATTAAATTTAGACTGAATTATGGTATTACGTATGATAAGATGGCTTATATTTTTATAATAGCATTATATGGATATAAGTATGAGAAGAGAAGAAAATGGAGTTTGAGTTGGAAATGGGATTGGAGTTGATGTATACATATAAAAATGGAGGATAAAATTAATTTCCATTTTTCTTGGTTCTCTCCTCAAAAAATTTCAATTCCAAAAAATTCAAAAAATGACACACTATGCATTTTTTCATGCATAATATTATTTTCTTTTCGACTTTATACACTATTTAAGGTCTTATAGCTAATGCTCTGTAGAGGAACAGAAACACTCTTAATACAGTACATAAGTAGATATGTACAACATAGAGAAGAAAATATCAAGGTAAAGAACCTTTTTCCACTTGCCACAATCCTTTTAGCATATTTTGGTCATAAAACGAAAAAATTACAGTTCTTGTCTTGTAAGAGTACTTACATAAAAAATGCAATCAAATTCTCGTAACATGATGAAGAAAATTGGATTACTGTTTTATTTTCTTTGCTTCTACACAGTATATCCTACACATTATATTAACCCAAATCATATTTTGATGTTACGGTTTGACCTTTCTACACAAATTAGTCTTTTATGAACCAATCGAACTTTCAACTGAAATGTCATCGTTGTTCGCTGTTCTGTCTAATTAAACAATCACAAAAGGGAAACAAAGAATCCTGATACCTTTTAAATGAATAGCTTGTGTGTATTTTTCATCATCTATTGTGCATCCATATTCAGAGTCATATGTGTGTGAAGCCATAATATGCAAATTGAATTCATACTCATGCACTGTGGTAATTCAATTCGATTGAATTTTAAAAACGGGTGAGCGTTCATGCGGAGGAGGGATTTTGAGGACACGAGTGAAGAGCAAAGATATGTCATATTTATCAAAAAAAAAAACGGAGAGAAGAGAGAGAATTATGATATCTTTCCTTGTTCACATTCTACATAACACACAAAATTCTGTTTGAGGTCAGGTCTCTTGTTCCATAATACATGAACATGATGCATGCATATCATACGTGCATACATACATTATTATATCAAATATCCAACACATATTCTATCCTCTTCATCTTCCTCTCTGCCAAAAAAATGTGGAGTATGGAGTATATTTTATTATTATAATAATGTCCTCCACTATATCATAGTTCGAGAGACGTGAACTTGACTCCTGACTTTTTTGACGCGTGACCTGAGTACTGACTGGATTTTCTTTTCTTCCGAAATGTCGTAAAAATGTGAGGAGGCGCGTAATACATTTTGTAGTGTATGTATTTTGTCTCTGGCATGAGAAAATATGAGGAATTATTAACAGGCATTCAGTTCTCTGTGTATACATAGTACATAAAGTATGAGTGAGTGTGTGTCTGTATAGAGTAAGATCGGAGAATGCAGCAAAACCCGAGGAAACCCATCGAGAAATATTATATAGTGTAGGTATATATTTACGAGTATGTATAATGTATACTGATATACAGACTGCGTGTAGCAATGTATGTATAATATATGTGTACACCTATACGACAGTTTACCCATTTTGCTACGACGACGAGGAAAAATCAATAGGGACACATGCTCTTGGAGAACTGAGTTCTTCCGTAGTTTGTCCAACACACACACATACACATAATACATACAGATTACGCACACTCTGATATATAGCCTAACTGTAGTCTCTCGTATTACAGACTTTCTCTCTTCCTCTTCCATGTATTTAACTTTCTTTCTACTTTCCTTTCCTTTCTCTCTCGTATAATATTTCTGGTTAATTAATTTAATTTCAAGGGAGAGGATGAAATGTTGCCCATGTATTTTTTCATTTGCTCTCGCCTTGATATATAATATGTATTTTGTTTGATGAGTGGGCACAAATGTAAATTATTTTTTAATTTTACAGCCATTCTTTTGTCTGTGTGCTCGCGAGAAAAATTAATTTCTCCAAAATTCTCGAGCATTTATTTTGTATTTTTTCATTTCCCTATGCACCAAAGAATTCGAGTGTTTGTTCTACACGGGTGTAACTATTGAATTTTTTGAATTTTCAAGTGTAAAATTAGGTTGTTCTCTGTACATTGTACATGTTTCATTTCTTGTAACGCCCACTTGCTCCAATTTAATCTTACTCCCCGCCTTAATAACACGAGAGAATTTAAATGTCAGAATTTTGAATCTCTCGTGGTTTGTGATTCTTTCCTCAGTTTCTCGCTAAATTTTCTACAGCTTTGAATAACTAACTATGTACATTGTACAATGTACATTGTTGATAGGACATAGATAATAGATAATTTGGACTGTGAAAAAAGTGGATGAAGACTTGCAAAAAAGTAGACGGCTTCAAAAGCAATTCACAGTTTTTAATGAGCTGCGAGCTTTGACAGTTCAACTTTAGATTTAATAAAGTTTGAGGAAAGAGATGAATGCTGTGCGTATTTTTAATTTCGAGAAGGATTTGTAATAATTTTTCATTTTTCATTCAGAAAATGTCCCATAAGAGGAATAATAATTGTCGTAGAGAAAATGCCTTGAAACTTTAAAAGCCTAGAGAGATAAACAATTATTTATGACTGTTTGTGTGTAAAAAGTATGTAATTTAAACAGATATATCATATTATAATGGAGTACATAATTAAGTCGAAGAATTGCAGCCAAGTACAATGAGCAGCTAATGAAAAATTACAGTTTTGTGACATATCGTGAAACTCATCTAAAGATGAGGTATAAATTTACGGGATGAGCTTCCTAAAAGTATAAGGTACAGGAGTAGATATCATACTAAAATAAAAACGTAGAAGACGACAGGATAGTCAAAATAAGACAAAGAAACTCCAACAAAGTTTGTGTCGGGTATTTTGGAATAAAATTAAGAATTGCCAGAATAATTTGTACTCGAAAGAAACTTTATAGTAGATAGTTTTGTACGGAGGCTGTACTTACAATTTAGTATGCATAATGTACAATTGTAAAAAATACGCACTAAAATACACATAAGGCTCAATTACACGACGAAGGAATGTATCGTGAGTAAAGCTTTATGGGAGAACTCTGTACAAAGTTTAAATGTTGTTTAATGACCTCCCACAGACCAACACTTAAACTCAAGAAAAAGTAAACAAATTTAACAGTAACACTTGGAATGGAAACTAAATATATACCGTAAAAGTAAAAATGGTTTTAAAAGCTACACTTTCCCTGTGTGTGAGTGTATCTGTGCACTGTGCACATCTTTATCTTTATTGTTACTCGTATATTGTGCATGTACGTAGGTTTGGATATGATATATTCAAAGTACCTATATATAGTACATTAAGTTCACATTCGCATGATCGTTAGTTCATCTCAAGGAGACGGAGGAACAACTATAAAACTTTTTTTCTTTCCTTTATTTCAAGTCATCTTCTTTTTCTTGGAGAGAAAGAGAAGAAGTCTTTTTCACGACAGAAAGTGTATGCTTGTGGATTGCATGTGGACGATAGATACTACTACTGCGTGCTTTATAACCTAGCCATCCATCTGTATGAATATAAAACATAAATATTTGTAGTATACACACGTGGAAAGTTTCGTAATGTATAAAGTAATACTGTGGATAACGCATAAAGGAGTCAATTTGATTTACTCTGACTCTGCATGTATCCAAAGTATACGAGAAAGAGACACCAAGTAACGTTATCCTTCAGGACAATTGTATACCGTTCCTAAACGTGGCAAATGCATATACATAATACATACACACTACATATTACATATACTTAACATGTGATTCATATGGATAAAATATCCCTTTGCCCACACCATTTCTCCACTTGTTCCTCTCCCAGGATCTTTGCAAAACGAGGAGAAAGTAAGTAAGTATCTACTTTTCAACTTTTCCACTTTTTCCAATCCTCAGACAATCTCTATATTTTACTTTTCCATATTATTATGTACCTGTGCCATGTCACACTGTAATATAAAACTTCTATACGTATGCATTGCCCATGAGCCTTGAGGAAGACGACCGTTATTATATGTATTATTGCCAGGCCATATCCATAAAACTCAAATCAGTTTACATTTAGTCCCGAACCAAAACCAATCCAATTTATACATCATGGGAAATATAATATATTATTATTATAAAGATCCCTATCCTGAGCATTGTAAAGTGTATATAAAAAATACTATTGAGACTGTATATCGACTTATGTAAGTACATACGGGTGTGAATGCGGATTTCCCGTCACAATTTTTATGCTGACTTGCAGTCAGAGTTGACACGGCGTGAGTCCATTTGATGCGACATTCATTCCTGTTTGAGTGACTCCATGTAGAAAGTTAAACTGAAATGTTCTACTTTTAAAGTATAAGCAAAACCTAAGTATACATTTGTACCATATACGAATTCTCCTTTGAAATTAAGGGATAACACTAACGTGTGGTTGGAGCTGAATTCTTTAATTTGAGCGGTGTCACATCCGCAGATTGGAAATTCGGGGTTTGTACAAAAAAACCTCTCCCGTTATGTTGTCAGATTCGCTTTCATGCGTCATGTGATGATTTTTACTCTATTTTGTAACTAATACTACGGTGAGGGAATAAATGTGCAGAAGGTGTGGAAAAAATGAAAAGGGATGATTTTGGCGGCGGAGGTTTTTGTTTCATATTTGTTATTACTAACTATAATTAGCTACACACTTTTATAAGGGAAAAAATCACATTTCTTGTCTTGATCAAGGTTTCCAAATGGTCTGCATTCTGCATACATGCATAAAGAGCTCTTGCTTAGAATTCCCATAAATTATAAGGGGCAAGTTGTCAACGGCAGACATCATTTTTGACTTTTGATTATCATGTATACTTTTGTAAGGTGCTGGGTGTAAATATCCTACATTTGTACACACGCCAAGAAGTGTGAGCAAGCCTAATATAGTTGCTGCGATGGTGATGACTTGAGTTGAAGGGATGATGACGCCGGAGACTTAAAGTGACACCATGAATCCATTTATTTAAAAAGTATAAGTTGGTACGGTGCATATGCGTAAAAATATCAACAATATTTCATGTATATACTATTACTATTGCTATTTATCATGCGCACTTTGTATGTATATGTATCATGTTATTCCCTTTTAATTCCCTGCTCTCTGCTCCGATCCATGATCATTTTCATTTGTAATTACAAAAGAATTTCGTCCCTCATTAATCAAAATGCTACAGCTATTATGGAATACTGATGTAGGATATCATAACAGTAGGTACTAATCATATAATACGGAGTATAATACAAAGTACTACAGCTATTAGTCAAGGATTTCCACTTTCCATCAACTGTACTGCACTGCACTAGTTGTACATAACGTATATTATGAGGGAAAATCTGTTGTACTAATTATTATATTAGATGATGAAACGATAAATCACACTCATGTCAAAAACTCCTGCTTTGCTATACGCATAACTGTACGTGTATTTGGGCACAGTTTTGTATCGTTACTTTTACCATGTTATTATATCTACGATATTGGTTACTTTTTTCTCCTATACATTATATAGATAGATCCATAATCTTTTGACTTTCCTTGACTGCTGGTCATTATTGGACTTGTGACTAAAATTAAAATAAACCTGTCTGCCTTTCTCTTTTCCTCTCTCTCTCTCTCGTTCTCTGTGAATTTATCGAAAAATATGGCTTTGCGTATGCCTTGTACTAAAAAAATATTTCCACCGTATAAACGCAAATACTAGATATACATAACCCCTCTTTCTTCCAGGAATGCTATGATCCATACATAACAATGGCTTCCTGTATAAATGCTATGTCATAATATATGTAGGTTTTTAGCTATAATTTCTAACCGAATTCCGTAAAAGTCAAGCGTGGTATGAATTTTGGTGTGTCCTGGAAGTAAGGAAAATTTAATATGTACCATATAATAACCAAACCACTAATCATAAACAAAAACATGCAAATCTTTGCAATTATGTCATGTCGTGTCACAAGCTGAGAAGTAAAATTTCCTGTATTATTCTCCTCTTTGAAAGGAACGCCTTCGACCTCATTATTTACAACTGCTCCTTGTCGTTATCGTTAATTCACATTGAGCCAGCTCCGCAAGCCAACAGTCAAATATAAGAAACACACATACCCAAGTAATTTATGAGTTGTTCATTGTACGTTGTACATTGTAGAGTGAACTATTCACTGCATGTATAATGTATACACAAAGAGATAAAAGTAAAACGGACATAAAATGTAGACTAAACCGGAGAATTAACTAGATGAGCTGTTGACACAGTGAAAGGTGAAAGGCAAAAAGGCTTCAAAACTCAAAGCCAAGAACAAGTAGTATAGAAATGTGTACAGTGTACACATGCATAATGTATATGCATGCATAGTTATCGAGGGAAAAACATAAAATGCTCAACAATAATACACATGTAATATATCATATCAGAATATGAGGAGAAGAAGTAAAAGAAATTCTTATGGAGAAAGAAGACGAACAAGAAGAAAGGGAAAAGTGCAAAAAAAAGAAACAACTAACAAAAGTAAGGACAACCAAAAGGAGGACTTACATATAGAAAACAAGGAGCAGACTTGATTCCAAGGAGAAGACGAACTGGTGAAAGGGGAAAAAATGCTGTCCATTAGCTCTTGTATACTTCAAGATGTAGACGAGGGGAAAGAGAGAGAGAAGAGGAGAGAACCTGAAAGAACTTTTTTTTTAAATTGACGTTCTTCTCGTTCCTCCTTTCCTCAAAGCAGTACAGCACAATACAGTACACTTGAGTTCAGTTCAGTCGAATTTGAGTTGTTCCGTAGACTTAGATAACTATGTGTAGGTAGTAGGTACGATACGATAGGATACGATACGATACCCACACTCGGCGTTACACAGTGTGTATTACTATTGCTCCTATTACTTGTATGGTTTCCATACACAGAAGTAGTCGTCGTCGTTTTGAAAAATGTGTTGTCTCCCCGTGAAAAAAAGAAGAAAGTTTCACTTCACTCGTCACTTTTCTGCAGCCAGACTTTCAAAACTCCTTTCCCTACCTTCCGTTTGTATAGTTGTAACAGTAGTTGTACAAGTCGTACTTGTATTTGTATTTTGTGGCTATAGGTAGCTTTGTAAGTAATCAAGTACGTGCCTATACATTCAAGTATCTGCGTGTGTGTCGGCGGCTATGCTATGCATGCAGGTATATGTTCGTATTCTACGTATCAATGTACAATAGCGATAGCCCGCTACTCGACTATGTATACTCGACTCGACTCGACTGCCTCCTCAATACCGCACAGCAAAAAATATTAACAACTCACTTTCTTTTTACATTGGAATTCAAAGACGAAGTCTGCTTGCCAGTTTACTCTGCAGCCTTTCTTTTTTCTTTCCCTTTTCAATGGATGTCTAGCACCACTCACTCCACTTTCTTCCTCGATGTTATTTTTTATGACTTTTATGTGGATTGTACAATATATTTCCAGCGTAATGTTATGTGTAATACAATCCGTGGCAATTTCTATGAATTGTAAATAGTTATGTCTGTAGATATGATGCAGAAGAAAAATGTAGCGGGTACACTGTATACAGCAGCAGCCGTTCCGATAAATAATTAATGTACAATCGAACTTACTTTATCTAGATATTCACACACTTTCTTTCTTTTACTATTTCACAATTTTTTCTGAAAACATCGCTTATGGTTTTCTATAACTTGTAATTCTTTCACATCATTCAGAGCTAAAATTTGTAAAATTGTTGATATTTTATATTTTATTCGTTGTGGTTGTGAATTAAAAACAAAGCAGTCATTTATGTTTTTAAATAATGTATAATTGTAACAATCGATTCAGGAATAGATTTCGAATTAAAATTGACAATGGCAAAAAACTTCACATATTCTATGACCCGAAGCCGAGTGCACAATGTCAAAGGTCCACATGGTTATGCATCCGAATAAATTTGCATGTCTCTATGTGTATGCATGTATAAATGTAGATATATGTGCTCACTGTTTGTAACTGTTAAGGATCGCAGAAACGGCGAACCGAACTGTGGAAATGGAAATTATAAAATCGAATGTGACTTGAGCGAGTTTGGTTTGAGTTGAGTTGAGTTGAGTGAAGGAGTTTGAGTTTGGGGACTAAGATTGAGACAGAGAGTGAGAGGGATAGAGAGAGACGGGGAACGAGCACGAACACGAGAACGAGAGAAGTTGGACAAGTCCTTACTCTATTGCAGACAGATATCGACTAAAGAGCAGCGAGTTCACACAGAGAAAATACGAAGCCTCACTTCACCTTCTTTCTTCCTTCTCGGCTGTGCTGTGTAAAGAGTAACTGTGTGTGTGTGTCTACATACATACAGTGTGAGTATAAAATACATAGGGCATAGCTGCTATCCACTCTCCATCCTGCATCTGTATACTATAGGATATATTGTACAGTAGACAGCATTACACACACACACACACAGGATATTACGGTCTGCGCCTTGCTCATACACGAACGAAATTCTTCTCCTAATACATTGAATACGGCATACACTGATATCTGATACACACCCGAGCACGAGCATAACCCTACATGTATGTACTATACCTATATGCATGTGTAGAATAGGAATCGGAAGCTAGAGATATAGTCAGATATTACATTATATCAGACTTACAAAGCAGAAGGAATGCATACTTTTTTATCTATGTAAGTATATGTAAGTACACTGAATCCAGTCGTCTCCGTGGTTCGTGCTAGCTATAGCAACCCCGAAAATGGGTAAAATACCCTGAAAACGGAGGAACGGAAAAGGAACTCGCTCTCTCCCTTTCTCTCTCTCTCTCTGTCTCCCTTCCCATAGTCAACGAATAACTCTATATATAGGCATACCCTATATCCATACGTACATACATGCTTTCGTAAAACGTAAAAGTAAAGAAAAACTTTGCTGAGAGCACACACTTTACATTCGCGAAAGAAAAGGATATAAAATGCGTATCTATCTACTGTATAGGAAAATAGGGCTTTTCATTTTGAGATAGATAGAATTCATATTCGATTACCGACATGAAAAAGTGCATGTAAAACAATTCCTTGTCCTCTTTTACATTTGCATCTGTGTATTACAGTGTATGTAGGTATGTATGTATGGGTGATATTTTTCATGAAATCTATTTTCCTATTTTTCACACATTCTTGTGTGTTGTACATACAGTACAGTACAAAGTAAAACTTAGGTTTGCTCAAATCTTTACTCAGAGTCCAAAACTCAAAGTCAAAGTCAGCGTCAAAGTCAAGCTGAGAAAATGTTTTTTACATTGCCTAAATTTTTTGTTTGATTCAAAATCAGTTCTAACGCCTGACTGTTTGAGTATTCCAAGGGTACACGCACTTTGTGGCTCGAATTCCACAATTTGATGAGATTTATTCGATATTTGTGTGTGGAATATCTATTAGGGGGAAATAGATAGATAGATGGCTGGGATGAAAATATTGAGAGTGCATCATGGTGCTAGTTACATAATACTCCTACTGCTACTCTGATTCGTACGTACGTAGTATGTACAGTGTACATATACATGAGGTACTCGGCAGTAATTTTGAACATAAAATGAAGGGAAATATGTGGCTAACTGCAGAGTGAACGGTAAAGAATTTTAAATTATGGGGAATTCCAGCAGGAATCAAAGAGAAAAGGCAAAGTACAACCTGAAGAAGAAGAAGAAGAATGAGGGAAATAATAGGGAGTGAAGAGACGCATAATGTTGAAAGGATTGGAACCTGGGAAGAGATAAGAGCATAAATTACGATCCAAGTGCTCCAAAACTGGCAGCTTGAGGTCTTTTGAACTTTAGCACAATACCAAGTTTCATCGTGTTATTATTATTACAAGGATGATGATGACTAGCGATTGACACGAGTCACAAACTTTTACTGTAATTGACTCCTACTATACAAAGTCCTTTCTCCGGCTTCTTTTTCTTCTTCGTCTTTTACTCCACTTCCTACTTCTTGTTCTATACACCACATTTACAATGAACAATGAACGTGGATAGCTTCTTCAGGATATCCTTCATTTACCTTATATCCTACATCCTACTTTTACTTCTTACACGTATCGTTAGTCCATACATCGTACTTCTCCCTCGATCAAAAACTCTGACAAAGGGCTTTCTGCTGTCTCTCCGCTCTCCGTATAATGCATATGTAAGATAGCATACCCGCCAAAAATCCGTACAACTGCATATGTAAATATATACTAGTTTTACATTCATACATTGGATGACCCACAAAATCCTGAAACACTCGCATTGAATCATTCACGAACCATTTTTCCTCGGGATTTGGGATGAGATGAGGCAAAGAGCAAGAACAGAGACGGACAAAGAAAAGACTGGAAACGCTATTATAAATTATTACGCCGCTATTACTGCATGTAATTTACATTATGAGGTCAAATCATATCATTGATTGAGAATATCATTGTATTACCATTCTCTTCTTGTTATACATACATCAGCCATTCTTAAACAAACGCACGCCACTGTATGTCTCTCTTACTATACGCATATGTATGTGTAAAAATACTCCTTTTGCTTTACTTTGCATCGACAATGTTAATTAGTTCTTTATTCAATATTCAAAAATGAAATGAAGGAAAACATGAAAGAATTTCTATATTTATTTACACTGTTACATAACTGATTACTGTATAATATCAGTACACACTTTTTGTATCTACTTGACCTTTTTCAATGTTCAATGTTTGATGCAGAATCATGAGACTGTCTTCATGCCCTTAACTACCTACACAAACATTGAAAACTAATAAACACATAATCTACTCCCTATCAACGATGAAGGATAAAATCTTATGGATATTGAATAGCATTAAGCGTTAATTGATCTCTATAAAAACTGCCATCAAGATTAAGTACACGATCCTGACGTGCGTTGAAGATACATACATGGACAATGTACAATGTGTCCATAAGATACGCAGCAAAAAGCTTTAGACATTGGACGCAACACACGAGACACGAGACGAACAGTGTGTAGTGTGTATATTATGGTTGAAATTTGAATTTTTGACATGTGACAAACACTCTTTGCCCCGCCAGCAGTTATTTATCCTTCATCCAGCTACTCTATTTATTTTTATTTCTTCCATAATACAGGAGTAGGTTAGTGCGACGGCTGGCAGACTGCCCCTATATACGCATAACTGGTTCCAATTTATTATTATGAAGATGAGAATGAAGATGATGAGGAGCGCACGAGAATGAGCTACAAGATGAAAATGAAAATGAAAGCACACCGGAGAAAAGTAGAGAGGAGACTAGAGTAACTATGTATGCATATATGTAGGTATACTGTAGGTGCGGGAGTCTTAAACGGCTAAACCAGAATTTTATCTCTAACTAGTTTCTTACATATATGTATATACGTGAAGCTATCTACAGGAAAGTACAGTAAATTAAAGTAAGAGGAGCAGATGAAAATGTTGTATGTACGATGTACGTATAGATATACACAAGCTTAGCTTGTATGCTGAAGCTCGATAAAGTTGCCTTCCGTTTACCCTTAACTTAAACATGCCAGCACTGACACATACGCACACACACACACCACCACCAAAATCCACACACATACGGATACATAAGCGAGGTTTGTATTTATGTGTGTGTGTTTGAAACAAATTCCAGCTGCCCCACTCACATTAGATTGGTCTGTGTTCTACATTATATTGTGTATGTACATGTATAGTTATTACAGATATAATGTTGAATGTAGTGTAATAGGTTTTTTCCAGCTCGTCTGACAATAAGTTGCTCATTGAGTTAGAGTTGCATTCCATTCACATTGTCCTTTTCAAACAACAGTCTTCTTCCTCTCTATCGAAACAGCAGTAGTTTCCACTTCTCTCTCCCTCTCCTTCCTTTACCTGAACTCACTCACTCACTCTTTCACATATACATAACATAACATACAACCAGTTCCTCCTTCTCACTCACTCCTACAGTTAAAAATCTGTATTAAACTCTGGAAACAGAGTCCACAATCCAAAATTACTGTACACTGTACGTACTACGTACATGTGCAGCGTACAGTGTACTACCTCAAATTAGACAGCTGACGCTGTCCCTCTATAAGTTTTCAATCGCCCTTTTCCTTCCTTCTTTTTTTTTCTTTCTCTTTCGCTCTATCTATCTCTCTTTCTTTCGTTCTTTCCTTGTGTCTGTCTTATATTCTGTCTCTACTTTCAACTTCTTTGGAGTTGAACTAGTATAAAAATACAAGATAAACATTTATGACTATGAACCAAGGGACACACTCAACATTCTCCAGTTCGTCTTGCTCCTTTGCTCTTACTCCTTTTCCCAGTCTTCTCCTATGTGCTTGTACTTTTCTTCTTCTTTTTGCCTCCTGTTCCTTTTTATTTTTCTGCTCCTTCCTCTCGCCATACCACCATCTGGAAAACACGAGCACGAGCTTCAAGTATTTTTCATTTGTCTAGATATACAGTCTGCACAGATGATGAGGACGGCGTGTGTTCCAGTGATCTAATATCGTATATATTGTATGTTGTATGTATACTTGGGTACATTTATACTATACTATATCTTGTGGCTTGTGGATATCACGAATACGCATATACACATAAATACAAGCTTGTAATAACATAATATATTGTATTATATTGCATACTTGGCCTTTTCACCGAACTTCACATTTAAATTTAAATATCCTCATCATCATCAAAATATCAAATGGATCCATTTGAACTTTTATTCTGAAAAGTTTTAAGACCCCGTCAAACTTAAAGCTCAAGCTGGATAGATATTTTACATGTATAAAAATGAACACATCTGCACATGCATACATACTTACTACTTACATATCATCACAACTGTTCCTTGGTGGTGTTCTGTGTTTTGTCTGGCCATCACCCGATGGCAATGTAACACGTAACACTTTTGGAATAATTAATTTTAATAAGAAATTCTGTAGTGGATAGAAGCCTGACATGACTAATATGCATCGAGAGGACAAGGAAAGCCGAATACTGAGCAAAAGATTGTTTTTTTGTGTACTTGTGTATGTATGTACATAAGAGTAAATGTGCAAATGCTTGCATGAAAATTTAAAATTAAAAATGACATGTATTATACATAGATACACGAGTATGTTCAAGTTACGTTTATGTAATATGCATATATTTTGCATTTTCATCTGATTAAAAAAATTCGGGTCATTAAATTCGAGCTTCAAAGTAGAAAAAATCAAATTTTACATAAAGGGTTATGAAAGGTGAAATAATTGTGATCATATATCTGTAATCTGTAGGTATGTGACTTGCAATTAGATCGCATATTGTATAATATACATAATATATTATACCTAGTTGGTGTCCTCAATTCTCAATTCATTACCTTTTGTAATATAATCTTTTTATCACGATGGAGAAAATTATTTTTGCGAATTCAAGTAATATTTAATTTTGCACATTTTTGCCTTTACACTCACATAATAAACATTTATGAGGAGAAAAGGCCCTTTTCCCCATCCTTAATGCACGCATGCCAAGGATGATAGGAATAATTATTATTATTGCTGGCGTCTTTCTTTCCCGTGTGAAATGGTGGAGTGGAATCCGAAAAAAGAGGAAATTAAATTAAAAAGGTGGAAGTCAAAGAAAATTAATTCATTTTCGTAGGCTGAGGGGTGATGAGGGTGAGAAAAAAGTCATTTCTTTGCTATATGCATGTGTACATCATATATGATACCGTGATATATGCATGCATGTATATGTAAAATATATTAGGTAGATATGTATTTAAGCTTAAGGTCCATAATATGATACGTGTTTGCTCCCTCTCAAGTCATGTGAGAGTGCATATACATAGGCTATTGTACTACACCTGAAAATTAAATTTCGCTCAACATCTATTCCTATTTCAATTTCCATTTAAATTTTGATTGCAAAGTGAATGACAAAGAGAGAGATGGAAAAGAAGCTGCCGACTCAGGGAAAAGGCATTAGCCGAATGTGTACAGTCAAGTCGGGCTTCGATTTTCATTTCCATTGAACACATACATCATCTTTGTTGATGGTGGTCTGCATTTACATAGATGTGAACATTGGCAATTTTTTCCCTTCTTTTAGCTTTTAACCTTTACTTTTACTTTCACACAAATATTCCATAATACAGTTCCGTCCTTTTACTTTTTACCCCGTGGACGACCCTAGACGATCTCAGAGCTTGGTTTTCCAGGGAATAATTTTCTATGAGTAATTCGAGTCAACCTACTGTGGAAAAACTAATTTTCAGTTGTGCGAGGAGCAGTTAGTTTAGTGACTGTGTTTATATAAGACACATAATACCTATACTTATAACCATACTTTTACAAATATCTATTATCCAAGTCGGTAGAATACACACAGTTTACACACATATTTTCATTTCCACCTTAAACTTTCATGTAATGTAAATGTCGGTAAGTCGATAGTCGGCAATTTCACAGAAAGTTTTCTAGGAATAATATTATTATATTATTATCATGTAGAAAATATTATGGACGAAAACTTTATGATACTCTTGCTATTACATACACTTGTAGATTCTTTTACTATAATATTACGTATATTTATTATGTACCTTCTTCAAGACTCTTCAAAGTATATGCAATAAAAAAATCAATCATTACAAAATTTACATTTATGCACTTGTGAGGAAAGCTATTGTAAGATATATTGTAATAAATCAATCATTCGCGTCTTTCGATCTCTCACCCAAAGTTTAACTTCCGTAATTGAATATCGTTTGACGGGTTTTGACATTTGAAAATTAAAGTGGCAATTTATATCTATGCAAAAGTTTATAATTTAGAAGCATCAAGAATTTACATATATGCATTAAACTTTGGTTCAATAGGGCCCTTTTTCGGTAATCCTTTGTGCAGCAGCAATAATATATATTGTAACATGGTATGAGTATAAGTGCAAGTGTAACAGTAACTACAACAATGTGGGACAAACCTTGTTTGAGGGGGAAAAGGAAACAAAAAGTTATGCTTTGTTAATATGTATGTACGGAATACAAATCGAAAATTTCCGAGTCAGCCTTATTTTATAGACACAAATATTGTACAATACCGAGTTACCGAGATTACCCTCATGATTACTTACTTATACATACAAATGAAGAGCAAGAAGAATGAGAATAATATTGCACTGATATTTCTAGGACTTGAATAATATTCCTTTCTGTGTGCGTCTTTCATTAGGTCCGGGATAAAGGTATTAAAATACGAGTTGCAAGGTTGAGCAGGTTGGTAAAGACTGCCGACTTTTGTAATTTGTAAAATCATCAAATTATTTCTTCATCCTCAATCCCACAATTCAAAAGAATGACAATGAATAAAATAGGCACAACACAGCCTTACATGCATGTACGTACATTATACATTTATACAAAACATTATTTGTCTCTTTCTTTTTCTTTCCCTGTATAAAAACATACAGCATGCATACTACATACACAGGACAAACCATAACAGATCATATTATGGGGGGATGCAAAGATGGAAAGATAGAGAGTGAGAGAAACAGGGAAGAAAATAGACGCGGAGAGCACGCTAATCATAAATGAAATTTCAGGGAAGGGCGGTACAGTTGAATAGGACAATTGTTTACCTTTCTGTTTAACGTCTTACTATATATATGTACCTTATACCTCTGTGTCTACAACAACCAACAATCAACACCACACCGAAGTTAGAACATTTTCTGGTTATGTATATCTATGTATGTACATTTGTACACATTTATGTATGTATGAAGGTATAATGTGGACCCATCAGAAGCAAAAAAATGAGCTGAGAAAAGAAAATTGCTCATGAATTTAAATTATGATTACATATTTCATGACGTTTTGTCTGCAGTCCGCAGCGCTGCTTCTCCCGCAACATTTTTTCTTGAATTTTTTAGACCCGGTTTTGTCATAATATGTTATAATAACAAGGGGCAAAAATATTTTTGTAGGAACCTTTCTCTTTCCGTCCACATCAGCTTTCTACGAGTTATAATGTTATAAGCATGTACATTGTGCACATACGAGATTAGTAACTGTGCACAATAACATTCTACATCTTGGGATCCTTTAAATTCAAAATGAACTTAAATTTTATCCTCGTTATTATTGTACGCTGTATATTGTGTGTGTACTACCTAGATTGTACATTTGATATTGTAGTATTACCTACTATTATTTGTGATACTTTAGTGGTTCGATCGGCAAGTTCAAAATCAAGTCAAAGGTAAACTGTGAGCTGGATCTCGTCAAATCACACGTGAAATGAAAAGGAAAATATTTGTGAAAAACGCTCCAAATACTTATCCACTTGAATGGGAAAATAACGTGGGCCTCCTGCACATACTTAAATACCTACAAAACCTCTATGCATACATGTATGTATAATGTATACACCCTGAAATGAACCCTTATTCATAGTTATGTGCTGTACATATACATACAGTATACATAATAATATTGTATTATGTGTGGGTATTATGGCTAAATGTTTAAGTAAGTAGCCTCATTTGAAATCACGTTGGAGGGATTAACTCAACAAAACAAATCTGACACAGAGATTACCATTATTGTTATTGTATTATGTATTTCTCGAAATCGAGGAGGAGGTAAAGCAAGTTCGGTCGGTTTACAAAAATATGTATGATATGTGCTCCTCGGCTCGGCTAAACATCGACGGTAATACCTGTGTGAAACAGATGTCCGGCCCATAAGTTGCAGGTAGCACGGCCAAAACCTCATTATACTCATGGTTACTAATCCAGAACGGACACCGTGATAGAAATTTCAGCTCTATTGAAATCTTTTTCGGTTTAGATTTTACTCAAACATTTAACTGCAAGTTTGTAACTACATATGAATCCAATGGGATCGAGTTTTACACAAAAACTTAGGGAATTCAGATTCAAATGGAAATTGTATGAAATTTCGACCCAACTAATTGTTCACATAATGATAAGTAAATTTCTTAGTGGTTCTAAAATTAGTTTGAAAGTGGGAAAAAATGTCATGGTTTTAGTAATGAGCTAATCCATTGTTTCTTCTATCTCTTTACTGTCTATCTAACTCCGTTTTTCATCATAGCTTTTGCGGTACATTTACAGTATAATGTAAAGTGCATTCATATCATAGCCAATTTCGTTCAACAGGAGCAAGCCCAATATACTTGACGTAATAACTCTGGTTCAAGATGACAATGGACTATCAAAAGTTACAATGTACTCGTCTTAGCTCTCTTTGAAGAAAAGCATAAAATAGGCACTGACAGTACTTACACTTCTGTATATACATATTTAGCATTATTCACAATATCAAATTTAGTTTGAAATCCAATAAATTCGGTCTGGAAATTAGATCTAACTACACAGCAGGCTGCAATTTCATTAATCTTGACCATCGGTCAATTTTTCTTGGTAGAATTGAAGAAATCTCGTCGTCATAGAATTGGTGAATTTTTTCACAGAATTCCTCCTCCGTCGACTATGAAAAAAGAATTCCTGTCTCATAGCTATACATCAGTACTACCGAGACAGGTAGGTAAAATTTATAAAATATGAGGATCTGTGTTGATTGACAGTCAAGAATTTTTCTAAATAGAAGCCTTTATTTGGACCACATATGTAAAGTTGATGGAAAACTCATTTTTCTTCTCACACAAGTGTCGATTCCTATTACACATACGCCTACGCCTACGGACGAGGATAAATGAAGTATTCACAAGGGACATTTTCCAGCTTCCTCACGGAAACCCTAACCAAGCAAGCAAATAAGCCCCAGAAATTCCTCTGCAACATTTTATAACTCGTTCTGCAAAGGCGACGTTTTAGCACGATAAAAACCATCAGGATTTTTACTATTTGCAAACCTGAAAGGGAACTGGAAGGCATGGCTTTTAATATCTGTGCAATCAATGACTACTCAGCTCCGGTTTTAAATCTGCACAAAACCCGAAAGAGACACCTGAAAAACGTCCCTTGTCAATTTAGATCTAGATCTGAAAAATGATTGGAATGCTTCAAAGAGCTTCAAAGATACGAGGTCCAAAAATAACACAGAGGGAAACTATAGCAACAACCCGTCACTATGGAGCGGGTATAATTCTGATTATTTGCTATCTATATAACTACTTACTTAGCTAAGGAAACATTACTAACCACAACCCATTCTATATCATTTTGTGTACAACTATCTGCCCGCTAAAATTCGGTCATAGGACCTCAAGATTTTCCTGTAGATGCCACCTTTTTCCGGGTCACGGCACATTGCACATCACACGAATCAATCTCTCTTTTAACTCATACAAAGTACAACGACCCCTGAAAACTTTCACGGATAAACAAACAGAATTGCTGATTTAGAGTAATAGTAAAAACTCGTGTATGTAGAATATATCATATAAACACATCATCGTTTAAGCGACCAGACTATGTACGTGTTTATATAACGTTATGCCCATATTGATAGATATATAACAGCGTCGGTGTGGTACAATGAAAAAATTTTACTTTCAAAAACGTACACACACACCTTTTCTCTCTCTCTCTCTCTCTTTGGAAATCTAAGGAGAGACAGAAAACCTCTCAAAATACGGTCTGTGTCAGTGTCAGTTCATCACTAATCACCGGGCTGAATGCGTAGACATTATTTTCTCTCTCGGCTGAAAATCCTTTAAAAAATTGAACCACGGTTGTAAATAAATCGTTGGCTGTCAGTTACTTTTGAGCATCAGGTAAAGTATAAGCAATAAGCATTAGGGGGAAAAGTATTTGACTTGGTTCTCCTTTTGTCGTGCTGTATGTATACACTATACAGAACAGAGGAGCAGAAACAGCAGAGACAGATACAGATTCAGATTCATATCCAGATACAGGCATATCTCTCTCTCTCTCTCTCTCTCTGTACATTGTGTATGTAGTACTTTACATTTACTTTTTAACAAGCACACGAACACCCACGACCACGACTCACGATTGTAGCAGTTCCACATGCATCAAACCCAACCAATCCAAACCAAAACCAGACCAAATGAAGGATACAAACAAGTAGGTAAGTTAAGGTAGGGACAAACACGGAAATCCTCAAGTATATAGATATTTCTTTGGAGCAGTCCTCCTCTTTATCTTTATCCTCCTCCTTTATAACTTCTTTCTCTCCTTTTCGCTTCCCTTTGAACCGACACACACACACATACACAACAAGGGAGAAGTCTCTGTTGGAAAAGTGCTAGCTTCATCACATTATAAAAGCCTTCAAGTCCTCATCAAAGTCCCTTTCGTCCCAACGAGTACAACATAAATCCATGCATACTTATTCCGTATATTCATATATGTATCTACATCACACAAGGACGAGTCAATTCTAATAATATTAGTCTCTCATCTTGTTGTGTTATTTACTCTTGTAAATTATCGTAACCATGCCTAATCACATGGAAGGAAGGAAGGAGGAAGGGGCTTTTCCCTCACTTTGTGCATGATTTCTGATAACAAGCAGAACAAGCAAAATTATATGTGCCCCATCACTTCCAATTTCCATCTCGTTACATTTGTAAATATGTATCAAAAAAGATACAAATATGTGTAAACTATGAACTTTAAAAATTCGATGTAATATCACCGTCAATGAAAATTTTGATTTTTAGATCATTTACGATAGCAAAACGATAACTTTCCTTTACAAACTTCTTCATGCGTCTTTAATCCGTAATACACGTACTTGTATCATCATGATAATAGGAAAGAAAAGACGCTCTTAACCTCGATAAGTTTTGAATTTTTGACATCATTTTGGTAACAAGCATGAGATGTCTGTATTAACTGTATGTATCTAGTATGTAAGATATGCAGCGATGGATGAAGCGACAGGGGAAAAGCCAAGAAAAGTTGAAGAAAACCCTAAGAAAGAGATTATTATATGAATAGGGTAAATGGCGTCAAATTTGTTGACTCCCTGCGAACACACAACGGAGGACTAAAGAAGACGACGAGCCTCCCAAAAAGTCGAATACCTATTGAAATGACTCAAGACTGAACCGACTAACTGGCACTGACATTGGGACGGGTAAAGGTGAGAGAGCTTACACAAAATAAAGAGACAAAATACACATGTAGCTATACATACGTATTATGTAGTGTAGGTATACACATATGTATAAGATGTGAGATAAATTGTAGGGTGTGAGTACATATATTGTGTGTATTATGTGGATAAATGCGTGTGTGCTTTTTTGTTTGCGTTTCTCCTCAGAATAAAAAAATCTCCGCATCTAATTCATCTCTGAAAGATGTCAACTTTGCTGGTGGTCAAGAAGCCAAGAGCCAAGAGGTGGCTATGACTGTGTGACTATACAGATACTTGCCCCTCTCCTTCCTTCTTTATTTTCTTTCTCGTTCTGCCCTCTCCACATCCAAATCCACATTCACCGCCTCTCTCCTTTATAGTCTCACATTTCTCAAGTGAGGAAGAAACCTCCTCATGGTTAACCAGGCTGAGAGCCGACGGACACATAAAAATTCTCTCCATTTCTATATACATATTACACAGTCCTTGATTCTGGGAATTTGATGTGATGTAAGTGTAAAGTGTATATATTGTGAGTGTACGTAGTACGTACCTATAGTGGGACAAAGAAGGTCTGGTCCATATATGTATGCATGCATAGTAATGCATTAGTGTTAGCCCTGGTCATTTTCTCGATGAGCACACACACTCTGACACATACACGTTCCGACTGCTCCACAGTACACGTTGTAATTTGTCATAGTCTAACCTCTTCTTATCCAGCACAGCCATTAGGTGTAGATTTTGCCTTCCTTTTTTCCACCTTTTCCAGCACATACATATATGTACATATGTAGCCAGCAGTACGTGTGTATTACTATTACTCACGATGAAGAGGACCAAGACACAAGACGATGACGACGACGACGAGTGTAGAAGGATACGACTTACGACACTCACTCACTCTCTTCACGGCCCTTCTTGTCCCTTTTTCTGGACAGATTGACAGTAATCATAACAAATCCTTTTGTCATCAGCAGTCTCAACTTGAACGAGAAGGCTCCATGTACTAAATGTATACATTGTATACATACTACCTCACATGCTTGTTATTTGTACTCCATCATGTGTGTTAACAGCCTCCAATATAAATGCATAAATTTTATACTTATATGGAATTCGCAACACAAACAAACAAATTGTTTAAAAGTTTTAAACTGATGCCTGGCTTTATGTATGAATGTAATGAATTGTCAAATTGTTTATGAATTACGATTGTATAAGTAACTTCATTTCAAATATATGTATGGTACGTTTTCTTTTCTTCAGTAGTACTGACTACCTTGCTTGTATTTTCAAAATGAAAATATTTCTTGGTGGTGGTTGGTGGTCGCAAACGATTACAATTATGTATGATGAAGATGATGATAATCCTCTGTGAAAAAAACTGTGAAAGGATGAACTCAGAATCGCCTTATGGTAACCGCACGTATTTATTTTTGTTCAGTGTTTAGAATGTATCAACTATAGATGAAGGTATACAATATACAAGCATAACAATTATAATAATGAACTTTGGACATGTAAATTGAGGATACAGATATGAGCATACATATGTAGTTATAGACAGATATACAGATTGCCATGTACATATTATAAGTATTATAATTCTATATACTTGGGCCCTTTCCTTTATATATTGTTAATTTCACGTGCCGCTAATTAAAGTTGAAAGTAAAAAAATACCCATGAAAAAAAATCCCTCTATCTATAATTGTAAAGCCGTTCCACATCTTTTCTCCTCCCTCATTTTTCTTCATCTGCTCCTCATACCGCTTTCGTGTGCAGTGGATAAATACAATATGTACTTTGAAGGTGTATTATAGTATTCGTACACACTATATTATAGATATACGTGTACAATGTACATATGGTAGCCCGTACGGACGGACAATTAATGCACACCTGCCTTCTCCTTTTTTCCTTTGAGATACCACCAGCAGCCAACAGTATTACGTATGTATACACAACACATGAGAGTTGGTGGAACGTATCAGACAGGAGTCTCTACTTTTATTTCCATTACTATCTTGACCATTCAACTTCAACTTCATCTCAGCCAACAATAGCAATAGGTGCATATTACATATTCATTGTACATACGACAAAATGGACTAACCACTCTCCACAGGATCCATGTTGTGCGTGCTCAGTACTGTGTGTGTAATATTCGATTACGAGAAAGAATAACTAGATACGTCTGCATTCAAATTCAAACATGCCCATGATGGACAATGAGAAAGCGAAACCGCAGAAAATTCACGGTAGAATTCTCTATTTCATTCAGAGATTTGACTCTGTACATCCAAATTATTTTTTGTGTGTGTGTCCACCGATAATATACATATCATCATTTCATTTCATTTTGAATAATGAACGTATGCAGTGTGCACTGTGCACTTCATGTGTAGTGTACGGTAGGGCATATGTAATGGTATGCAACCATGCATGCATGCTCATAATATTCATTTTTCATGCAGGACAATTGGCTCATTTCAAGGGGAAATATAGATTGAATGCATTTTTTGAAAATAATAATGAAAGGATCCATGCTGGTTCATTCTTCATTCTTTATACATATTAAATGGATATTATCCAGAGTTTTTTTTATTCATTTTCCTCCCGATTTTTCCATCATCTTGACTCGAGACTCTCTTGAATTTTTGAAACAGCTTAATAAGGGACAAAACTGGGGGAAATTACGATAGCATTTATATATCAAGCACCGCACTATTATACCTTTATGGCTGCATTAAATTATCATGCAAGATTTGAGACCAAGCCAAAGTTGTAGGACCATGTTCATTTAATTATGGAAGGAATAGATATGATCGAAAAACTATTTTATTTTCCAGTGTACAAAAAGTACAAAGATCTGTACAAAAAACAGAAGACGAGGAAGAATACATAAAAAGTGTATACATATACATACATACGTGCAGATAACTACGTTGAGTGGACGTAGATGAGGAGCATTTCCTTCTCTTGTATTGAAAAACAGGAATTTTTTGTTCGAGTGTAAAAAAGTCCATCATTGAAAAAGTTCATGGTACAAGTACAATTTACTCCTTGAAACTACCAAGATCGAAAGTGGACTTGGAACTTTGAAATGATGAAAGAGAAAGAGAGATGAGTCAAGTCAAACCTCAAGACTCTAGACGAAAGAAATGTCGAGAAGGACGTTACTTACTGTTGACCGAGGTCCTGCCTCAGATTCCTTTCTCATTTTTTCTGCTGTGCTCTGATCTCATCATCCCTTTCATTCCCTTTATCTTTTAATGCATGTAGATATAGTTATAGTCGTAGATTGTACATTATACAGTGTGTAGTGTTTAAAGATGCCGTCGCTTTGCTCGTATAATATATTATGGCTTCACTAATATCTAATATTGCATTATACAGTAGAGATGCATGTACATTGTACATATTATACAATACATACAATCTCCATTATATTATTATTATTATATTATACCTTTGACTCTTGCTCCCCTATCTTGGACTCGATCAGTGACGGACGGACACACGAAGTCTGATCTATGTACTCTCATTACATTAACCCAAAAACTTACCTACCTTTTTACTCTTTTGACCCCTTTTTTATTCCATCTCGTGTGCTCCCAACTTCATAATAATATGAGATCAAGTCTCAAGACTTCTCACTCAGTCTCACTTATTCCTTTTCCAGTGCAAGCTCTTCATTGGTTTCCAGTGTATACACATACACACACACATACACACATATCCATTCAAAAACTTTTGTGTACATACACAAACACACACGCTAACGATGACGACGATAATGACGGCGACTACTGAACTATATAAATAGAATGAAAACAGGACAATGAGACGACGAGCAATAAAATAGTAAACATATCTGTAGTTTTTGCTCATAAGTGTTTTATTATTTTTCTCCTTTTGCCTTTTCTGTTTGTCTGTCTTGAGTCTTTCTTTTTATCTGTAATCTACCCGTTTGCTCCATTTACAAACTATAAAAGGGAACACGGGAAGATTTGAAAAGCTCTCCACACAGTTTAAGAAACAAAAATTCATAACATTTCAAAAGTTATCACTGACAACAATTCTAAATCTCATTAAATACTGTACGTATAATGATAATGAACAACTAATTCAATTAATTTGAAACAAAGTATAATCTTTGGTAATATTACTAAAATGAAATGCAGCTTACATTATTTGTATCAAAAGTGGAGCAAAAGGAACAGGTAATTTTCTACGATACGAAAATGTACATATTATATTCGCTATACATAAATACTTGTACAATTTCCGTACTCGGGGTTTCTAACGTTATGAAGACAACTAAAAGCTAGCCCATTTTATGTATATTATGATATATAATTTACAATTTACAACAAATGAGAGAACCATTGTGTATACTTTCTAAAATGTTTCTCTTTGCTTCCTTTCACAACATGCTGCCTACTGCATGCCTGTAACATGCTTAAGTACACTATGAACAGCGTACTTGAATACATACTTGAAAGTACTTTTACAATTTACACCCAATACATATGTGAGCAGCCGAGGAATGTTGAAAGAAGAGGGGAAAAGAGTCCAAGAATTCAACTTGTTCAAGTCCAGAATTTACAGAATGTAATGATTTCTCCGCCTACTCTCCACGATTTACAGCCTTTTTCTCAATTTTCAATAATTGGAAAATGCGAAGGGGAGAGAATCTCCCATGTTTAAATTGTCTAAGCGTGTGGCTATTTCTATGCAAATAACAAAAAATATCACATAAAACAAAATAGGAGGGAAATAAACGGAGTAAAACTATTTACAATTTACCATTATTTACCACTATATATATATATATATATATATAGACATTACTATAATATGTTGTATTGTGTATTGTACATCACATACTTTGTATGGGTTTTCTTTTTTAACAAAAGTAGGTTCAAACGACGGAACACATTATTACATCGTTATAGTTAGTTGGAACAAGGCAAGTCAGTAGCCGAGAACAAGAACAATGGACAGTGGAATGAAAATAATGGAATTATACATACCAAAAGTAAAGCGTTGTTAGCTGTGTTAGCCATTTCATTTTCTGTTTACTCGTTTATATTATTTTTTAAATAAATTAAGTGTTTGTATTGTATTACCAAAAAATTTCATCCTCGTCTCTGTACAAACAAAACATGGGCGCAATAGTGTATATAATATACAGGACTAATAATAAGCTGAACAAAAATCTCAATATTATCCCGCCATGTTAGAAATTATATCCGTATCATATTATCGAATTAAAACGGGATGGTTTCGAATTCCGATGGTTTCGGAGCGCTCAGCGCCTCTAAAATGTAGTTGACCAACTTGGATCTGAATTTGGAGTAGGTGTTATCAAAGGTGACAACGTATAGGCCAGCCTCTTCACATACGATTGTGCCTCTCGCCTCCTCATTTCGTTCGTATGGGAACACAATTGAGCCAATGTCGTCCTTCTTGTCCTTATCTTTTTTGAAGTGGACCATGAATCCAATGTCTTTATTATTTTCGGTTTTGAAATTCCACCTCAGGATCTGATTAGGATTCTCTGTCTGAATCTCCACATCAAACTTCTCCCCTGCTCCAATTTTGACAGCGAGAAAGTCGTCCTCCTTGTCTTTTATACAGTGACAGTCTTCACTTGCCTCGCTAATTGAGGGCTGGGACATTGACAGCTCGTCCCCATCTCCGTCCGGCTTCTCGAGATAGTTGATCTGAACGATATTGTGGACCCTTCCAGTAGTTTCTTCTGGAACGAGAGAGCCGCCGTATGTTGTGGGCAGCTTGGACTTTGGAACACGGTCCAACAAAGCGATTCTCCACTGCTCTGGATTTTGTCCATGAATCTCAATCTTGCTCAAAGTTCGTTTTGTGAGAAGAGGCTTAATGAGATTAAATAAAATAGTAAAAATTCTGGGCGCATTAATTACCACTGCGGCTTTTAGAGTCTCTGGGTAGTTGGCCTGCTTGATTCAAGACAAAGAGGAGAGACGAACAAATTTTCATCAAAGGTCTTCATTAATAATGTAACGTACAATATTAATTTTCTAGTATTTAATTTATAACTTGTAATAATGAAAAATGAATAATAAAGGACCAAAGTATGTAAGTGTACATATGTACATACACATGTTTTTTTAATTCAGTGTAAATATAAAAAGTATCAGAATTTGCCTCATATGTACGGATGGCATCCAAGATCACTTCCAGGGCTGCCCTTGACTTTAAATGTTTCCACTCAAAGCCCTGCATATCCTGGACAAACACAAACTGGGTGATTCCTCTAGACTTGCAGATTTGTGCGATTTTCTCAATAACTTGATCCTTGAAGCGAACAAAGGTTTTCCTTTGAGTTGCGGCAACTGCTCTTAGATCCCAAAATGGAGCGATTACTATGGGACAGCCTTCCTCATCAAAGCCCGTCACGGCAAAGGTAAAATCTCTCTGGTAGAAAGCTGGTGGTCGGAACTCAAGGAGAGACGAGTCAATTTTATTGTCCCTTCTCCACTGCACACTTTTCCTCAACATTTCTTCAGCTTTCTCTAGATTTAATTCTCGGGCACGAAGCCATCGAAGGAGATGCTTATCACTTTTATCCTCATCGTCCAATTCCTCAATGTCTTCAATTTTTCGACGAAACTCGGGCAAAATCAGTTGCTCCTCTTCCGAAGCCGCCGCCATTACTATTATTATGTCTACCACGATACGTATATCTATGTTTTGTATGTATATTTTGTATTTTGTACAATGTATGTTTCGCTTTTATGGCTTTCTATTTATGTATGTGTATTGTACTTATTTCACGGCGTATGGCCAGAGTCTATTGATTGGTTCTACCCAAAACCCCAGTGATTAATATTAAGTTCTTGTTCTTGCCAGCAAATGATCTTCCTGGCTCTGTGCTATCTATGCACTTACGTACTTTAGGTTACTATTTACTGTTTCAGGTTATGTGTGTAATCAATCTAGCCCGCTTTCGAGTACGTCAGACGACATAGGAGACAATGAGCGGGGTAGAAAGTCCATAAAAACACAACTCTTTTGTACTCTATTGTCTTGAATAAGGATCGTCACTGTTCGCGTTTACTGGAAACTATTCGTCTTCCACAAGTCTGTTCACTTCAATGAGCATTGTATAGAGTGGAATAGTAAAAGGACAACAAGTGTAAAAATAAAATAGAGTGTTGCGAAAAGACTCTTTTTTGTTTGAGCTTTTGCACTTTGTGAAAATGGAATGCTGATATGGGAAACGGGAAATGAGTCAAATTAAATCACGATGGTTATAACTCTACTACATGCATACACACTCCTATAGTTGAGTTGTCTATTGTCAGCTAAATTTAAGTAAATGTAGTAAAAATTTTCAATAATTATAACTGCAGCCTGCCCAATGCCCAATATCAAATAAAACATGTACAGTACATAAATTCAAACCACTGCCGGAAGCTTTGTTTCCGTGCCTTTCAACGCTTTTCACAGGGGCGAAGAAACGTTCAATTAAAATTTAAGTTGCCATAAGGGGGCAAAATTGCACCTAATGTGAATGTGCCTCCAATACATATAGACCACAATGAAGCATTTTATATTCAGTATTCAACTGAATCTGCGCACCTTAACTTGGGGACATGTCAATGTCACAGGTAAATTAGGGTCCAAATAGGTATTCTTTAAACAATAATATTTGGCTAAGCGAAGGTCATTAATTTTTTTCCATGTTTCTAAAATATTTCATTTGCACGAATACTCATATATTGAAAATGTGTACTCGGATATGTTCGTAGTATGCACGCATTAACAATTTATTCAAAATAATCTACTACATTCTACATTGTACTTGTAGGTTAGTGCAACTTTCCCATTTTTTTCATCAAAAACTGAATGCACATAATGTAATGAAAGCGGAGTTAAAGCAACGAAAAATATCTATTACAATTTGCAATATAGGTCACATGCGGAAAATCTGTCGCTGTCTAATATTGTGTGTACACATGGAAAAAAAATAAAAACATTCATGAATTTTCAGTCTAGAATACAATACATTATGCCATGATTATTATTATTTATCATGTCCATTTACATAGGTACATAGCTAAATTTTGCTATTAGAAATTATGCATTAGTATGCCTACATGTTATGGTTGCATGAGTAGGATGGTGACTGATATGAATAAAAAGTGGTGTGTTCGTCAAAAGCGAGTGATTTGCCACAGCTGACAGTCCAGTGCCTAACAACGTTACAGGATAATCACGTAAAATATTACATACACTGAAAATGTCTGCATTGTCAGTTTTGTGTAAGCGAATCATGTCACTTGTAAAGTAAAACACCATTTTTGCCGCAAAATGAATTACTTGGACTTGGGGGGGACTCGAAGGAGGAAACCCAAGAACGACGGCAAAAAACAGACAATGAAAAGAGAAGAGCCAGAGATGGAGTAAGTCCATGTACTTTATTTCTCGGTTAGTGGTCAAGTGGACAAATTTGTTATATCAGAGAAAACAAAACCAAAAATAAATAAGAAATAACATAACATGATGACTCTCTTCTTGATATTACCGAAACAAGAGCCATCGTGAGATAGACAGAGCCAAAGAAGGCGTGACATTAATGTCAAGATGCTCTTGTGATACATTTTTTTGTATGAGCCTAGAGTATTATTGTACAATGTACAAGTTCAAAAAGAGATGAAGAAAACAATAGAAGGATAGAAGAGGTAGATATGTAGAAAGAGAGGGACGGCGAATCATGTGGAGCTTGGAGTGGCATAAAATACAGATATAATGCATAACATTTGGATCTGTCCTTTTTTTCTTTGTGCCGCTATATTTATGTACATCAATTTATACAACAATACATACTCGTATACATACATACAATACGGCATGTGGAGAATAAAGTGACCACTTAAGGAATAAAGAAAAATAAAGAAAGGGAAAAAACGTACTCGACCAGAACCAGAGAAAGTGAAATCCCTTTAGACTTTAGATTATTTTTTCCCATGGAGAAAAGAAAGGCCGAAGAGAGAAAGAGAGCGGAGTAAAAGATGAGACGAATAAAATGTATGACATGTAATACATATTTACTTTATGGAGAATCAAGAATATGGACTCAAGTTGCCGTTGCTGTATGTTGTACGGCGTACGGTATTTTGTGAACAATGTATTGTGCATATTGCATGTACATATGGCTAAGCACATACATACATAAATACATACATACAGGAGAGGTTAAGTAGAGGGCTTCCACGTTTACACTTGTAAAATATCCTATAAATCCTCAAACTCTTGAAACGGCATTTTCTCTTTTATTCTGTTCATTTTTGAAAAAGGGAAAGAAGAAACGGAGTAAAGAAGCTACTCTCTCCATACCATACAAGGAATCAAAGTCATTGAGCCGTAAAGAAGAGGAGACACACTTTCTCTCTGTTTACGTTTCTGGCCTTTTTTCCATTGGTTTTCAACTCTGCTCGACATGCCATACATGTCATGACTTGGCCTGGCTTCCAGCTTCCATATCCTCTCACTCGGCCTTGACAACCCAACTCAATTCAACTCATATTCTGACTGACTGATGGAAAAATACAATGGTATACTTTTTACTTACTCTCTTTCCCGTTTTTTACCCGTCTCTGAAGTGGAGTTACCAGGGGTTTTAAACTTTAAACGGTATCCTTCAAAAGGTACTCATTCTTTAGATGCTATAGCAACAAAATGCGGGTATAACATACCTATGGTGACTGCCTTTACTTTACTATGAAAAATCTTATGACAAAATGGCAGTAGAGTTTATTCGCATTGTCATTATTATACAAAATACAGAAAATGGAACGTGGCCAAATTAAATTGACCTCTGGTGTAGAAACAATGTATTAAACCTTGATAACAATAACAATAATTACGGCGATAATAACATCACGCGTTTTACGTTCGTATAATATAAGTTACAAGTACACCACATACCAAAATTATCAAAATGTATAGATTTTGATATCAAGTTGATGACTTTTGGTGCATGCAGTATGCGTAAATGCGTAGTGAAAATGGAGAATGTATATGATGATCTGTATTTTTATTTTATAGCATAGCTTATTATTTCCTTAATTCAATAGCTGACCTATTTGCTATATGTACGTACGTAAATATCTAAGTATAGATACTGTATTTAAGCATCAGACTTTGGGCCATTTTATCACCTTACAATAAAATCCAATTTTTATTTGCCCAGTCTTTTATTATTATTTTGATGGGCAAAAAACTATGAGGAGCACTCACTAATAGAAAAAAATACTGTAGAAGTGGAAGGCTAGAGAAAAATGGAGAAAGTATGAAGTCAAACATCACATTATGTCTCCCAAAATCAATATTAATATCATTAAATTTATTTTCCCTTCTTATATCACATTGACTCCACATTATAGTTGACTTACTTAACCAAACTGTAATCCACACCCCTTGGATTCAAAGACCAAAGACCGAAGAACCAAAAACAAAGAGCTATAGAAATGATATTAGACGAGTGTTTTTCACACATTTATTTAAGTACGTTGACAGGCTTCGTCGTGGGTACATAAAAAGAATATAATTTGGCATTACGTACCATTACAACTAAAAATCCCAGAGCGTGCAGGAGGCGTCGCGTTTTTTTCAGATTTACGCCGCACTCCTCAACTTTCCCGTT